>NMRB01000043.1:253989-307548 GCA_002633025.1 Notospermus geniculatus
GTGTATGTAAACTTTTGAGCCACTGTATTTCTGAGATCGAACAAACTATGTTACATAATTCTGAAATAAAGAAACTGTAATCAATGAATGAAGCAAGAAAATAAAGTGGACATCTTAAGTATAATTCCCCATGAAAGAAGTTTTTGAAAGAACAATAAAACCTTTTGAAAATTTGAGTTGAATATTTTTTCACCAAAGTGTATGTAAACTTCTGACCCCAACTGTATGTATGATAACAATAGGTTAATGCGTTGTGCACATGATACATCAAACCTACACGAAATCTTTGCCCAATTTTCTCAAGACAAGAACAAATGACTTGATTGATTCGTGTAGAACCTGTCTGCGAACGTGCAACATGTAGTCCAGTAAATTCCTAGATTTACTGGACTAATGGCCTTTATGAATTGTGCCCTGACGTCAATTCGGCGTCAGTCATTGATGAAGCAAAAGCATGTTCATTTCTGACTATTGAGCATGGCGACGACGTAAAGCCGCCCATACACGGCGCAATATTATTGCACAATATGGGGCCCAAATGGGTGGTCGTGTGCTTTTCGCATGATGGGTAGAAGAAAGATTGGCAATAATATTGCCCATTGTGATCCTCATATTGTGCAATAATATTGATCGTGTATGGGCCGCTTTAGCTGTTCCGTCTAAAGGAGTTTACGCAACACGGTTCGAATGCAATTAACAGAAGTAGCCGAAGTAAAGGAAATCACAGGTAACTACATGTATTGTAAGCAATATCGCCCGACCAACATGACCGTATCATCATAACTATTTTTACCAAATCTCATCATAACTGAAGTGGATTAATACGCCTCACCTTGAAAGCGACGTGCGTGACGTCATGGTATAGAGACGTCACGAACTACTATGGATTCTTTTAAAGTCCATTAACCCATCGATAGAAGGTGACAGAGCACATCCGGGACACACACCTCATCAATAACAAGACACAAGAGGTGTTTGAGGAAGAACAATATTGTCTATAAGGATGGTTTGGGATCACGACTTTCACATCGACTGCACTGAAGACGTTTAACTTGGTTGGAAATATACGCCTTTAGCGTCATACACAGTGGCTTATTGGTATTACAAAGTGAAGCAAAACTCATAACTTGCATTCTACAAAAGTGGCCAAAGGTTCGTTCATTCACGTTTTTTAAGCATAAAAAGGAGACGAGGAAAAAACAAGTTCAGTCACCCACATCAGAAGTTGGGGAATCCTTGTGAGGATTTCCAAATTACACCATAGGGAATTCCCTGCACAACTGAAAAGGCCCACTGTTCCCGCTGGCCCACTGAGGGCCACTCTCCCCTGTTCTCGACAAATATTCCTGGTTTCCCATTGAATGATGGGAACGAAGGAACACCGACTGATGTCCGCAGAACACATGTTTGTGCTGGTATGAACTGGTAGAAGTCCCCCTTACGACAGGGAAACAGAGAGTCTGCAGCAAGACGCCACGGAATCTCGCATCTCATCGGAAATTGCATGAATATAATTTCCTGCGACTGACTTCTCGAACTTGAATACGATGGGTGTTGCTCCATGCATACTTTAATTTAAGATATCATTTTTAGCAGTTAAACACAGCAGTTTAGGTATGCTTACGTTTCTTTTAGAATATTTTACGTGTTAGATCTAATCGCCGAACATCATCAGGCTGTGCATGCTAACGAGTATCATATCGTTTGCGATCACAAGAAACAAGTTCATCAGCGACCATTCATTCTCATGAATCTTAAACCAAATACATGTTCAACAGTACAAACGTATGTGCATAGATGAATGTGTGCTTCACGATTTCATGGTGCAGTGTACTACCTTTTCATGATGATTTTTTAAGGAGTTTAACTGCAGGGACGCGGATTAAAATGGGATAATGCCGAAAATATGATTTGGGTAGGAAGGGCCACCTCGTCGATGTCCGAGGAAAGGGACAATAATGACTGATTCCAGGAAGTTGATTTTACATTCACAATGTACTGACGCTGTGTACATCTGTATCCACAAGCATACCCAGCACTCTATCAAAGCACTAGTGCAAACTCCCATTACGTTTGAGCCCCTTCAACGATTGGCGATTAGTCTTGGGCAAACTTCAATGACACTTCTTATGATAGCATCTGCATTGGTACATAGAGATGAATGCGAGACGTGTTCACAAATCTCTTTGTACATGTAGCAAGGAAGCTGCGAATCGAGCAAGCATCTGTTAGAAATATGAAGTCCTGTCAGGTTCGTCTAAAACTCCTTAGCGAATCGGTCATTATTGTCTGTCAAAACATTTTCATACGGACAGGACTGTTTTGTCTCCGACACCTCCGCTTTATGTCTACCGCCGGTACTCATGTATTCGTTGCAGTAAATAAAAAAATACCGTAATACTACATGTAAGTTATATTTACGTATTTCCATCCTTGACCGCTTGACTTGCCAGTACAAACCAGATTTGATGATCGTTTTGTTGCTAATAAAAGCTAAAAGCGCCGCAGAACTTACCTATAGTAGTGATAACTGTGACTGCGAACAACAGTGCACCAGCATACGTCCATTTTGTTTCTTCAGCATTACTTTTCCCGTCCCAGCCAGTTTCCTTCACAGAATCAATCAGGTTATGTTCAAATGATAAGATGAGTTTTAGAATATCAGCTCGTAGGAGATCACTTCTGTTGGCCAATTGTATCGCTCTCTCTGTTATTTCCTCTACTGTGTTATTACGTAATGCTAACATATCTCTTGTCACTTTTTTCTCTTTTGGCGCCTCAAGGGCTTGGAAAAGAAAACCACCCATGATGGAATACCCCACCACTAATCCGCTTAACCCTATGTGAGAAAACAAAAATGCCCAGAACTTTTGACAACATATTTTGACTTTTCTCAGATGTTCTCGCCGCATTCTTGCTCGCTCTGCTGCCTTTTCGTCCATCATTAACTCGACATGTTGAGAATCCGCCAACACCGTCGTGTCCCCGACTTCAACATCCACTGCCCCCGCGTCCACTGTGGGGGCCACGACCTCCTGCTCGGACAGAGGAGTGGTTGAGATGGTTGCCGACATGATTCCAAACTTTGTCACAAGTTTCACCAAATGGAATGTAAGTATCCTGCCTTTTTCTTCGCAGTACTGTTAGTCTTTTCCTTGAATTGTTATACTTCCGATGTGGACTCCATCATTCCTATTATTTCCTGAGCAATTGAACCATAACATGGCGCGTTCTTTTTGACACAGATCCAGTTAACTCGAAGCATCCCACCTGAACAATCATACATACGTACAGACCCGCCACACTGTCTACTCCTTCACAATAGAACATAGCCGTTCCAAAACATCTTATCTTATCCGAAGGATCGGTCCGCCCGGCGGACAATTTGAAAGTTCGCTCGATGGATCTCCACGGGGAAAGAAGATCAGAAGTAGGTGTGGGTACTTCGATGCCCCCTTTGACATCACACCTCATATATGTATACTTGGCCTTACATCTCCAATACGCCGTATGGTACAAACTTTCAGGCGCAGAGGTCCCATGACGGAATCGTTCCTCGGTACCGCTTGAGTGGCTTCAATCCATACGATAACGTGTGCTCTTCGACTTCAACAGATATCGGACGGCGAGGAGTTCCTGGAGTTATCATTTCTCCACAATCAATAAGATTTGGTGGAGACAATCCGGAGATGGCTGTCTCTCTATTAAAAACCATGCAATTAATTCATAGACTTAATTGATGTTTTGTTCTTAGTTGATGCTCTCGCCTTAAACTCACACACGAGTAAAATGTAATCAACTGCTGGGAGCCGTCAAGTGACATTTGGCACGTATCCCTCCACTTTATGGCTAGGTAAAGAAATACGTGTACTCAAGCTCGGTATAAGCTTACATTTGTAAAGTTTTGAAATCCTGGCAGTGAAACACTTACCACGTGCCCATGTACAGGGCATATACACGGAAATCGAAGACCTGGGGCCGTATTCTAGAAGCTTCCTCAAGTGTAAGGTCGACCTTAATCTTTTGTATTCTACCCTGCAAACAATAGCTAAAGGTCGACCTTACACTTCAGGAAGCTTCTAGAATACGGCCCATGGACTCGGTGCCTTTCCTTTGTCCTATGTCATGCATTAGGGGCGAAAGGCGTTATTTCCACCTCTATAACCCAGGACAAAAGAAAGGTCAAGTCCAATGGGGATGATAGCCGACTTTTTCAATAGGTGTCACTAGTGGTTAAAACTATTGAAATAAAACTGATATCCCGGTCCTGGTCAATTTCCCAGACAAAAGGCGCCCATTGTATTTGGACCGGGTTTCGGTGTGCTGCCCTCTATCGAGCTAGGTTCCCTATTCTTCACCTTTCCTTGCATTATGTCCCTGCCCTTTTCAAGGGTAGTGTCGAGTGCGAAAACATTTGAACCAATCAGAAGACCTGTTGCTCACTAAGAGTAGAATGATTGGCTGATGGGGAAAGGTCAGGGTCAGAGTCAGCCTTATATCATTACACAGAGGATACAAGTCCGACGATTACGCACGCCACAGCACTGTTGCACACGAAGTCACTTCTTGTAAAGTAATCTCGGACACCGCACCTATGTTATACCAACTAGCGATCAAAAGCAAATCGGACACTGTGCTATGTGTTATTCAGTTCGCATCAATAATTATTTCTGTACATATCAAAGATAACATAACATACACCATGCTATCACATTCCCTACCAGAAAAGAACGGAACATAACTTAAAGAATGAAGAGTAATGAGTGCGAAGCATAAGAGCAATGAGTACGAAGCATTTTTTACTCGTGATAAGATGGTTAAGCTTCTAAACACAGTATGATTCAACGAAATCTGTAAAACAAATTTGCATGAGGCAAAGATGCTATTGGAAAACATTCACAGACGTACCACACATTCATAGAATCAATGGTGCTAGCATCTTGACAAGTTGGACGCAAACCACGTGACCGTCTCTCTCGCTTCTCAACACAACACACCACGCTGAGCAGCAAATTCCTCAGCGAGTTTGAATAAAATATGCCACAGCAAAGAGTAGGGACCTGCTGCATCTTCCAATAATCACATATCTGGTATCTCTGGCTTGGCATTCAATTAATTTGATTATTTATTAAACCAGGAGGAACCCTCCAAAGGCAATTATGTCTCTCGTAAAACACCCCTAGTGATTTTTTCTTTTTTCATTTGAAAAATTAGTGAAATGATTTGCCATTCTTTGTTGAGTCATGAGGTACTCGAGAATGTTGAATGAAAAACCACCCAGTATTTGACAAACCACCTGACGTACTGAGTGCCAAATATTAAGCCTACTGTGTTTCGCTTACCACCTCTCAGTAGGTAGCCTACACATCTGGATGCATCGCACGCACTGACTTTCGGGGGAATAAAAGCAGTTCCTGGAGACAACGTTTCATTAAGAAATCGAACATTTACTTTGAATAAATGAGACTACACTAAAATGAACCCGTCTACAAGGTTTTATTGACTGTTTTGAGTCTCTGTGGTTGAGGCAGTTCTGAGAAACGTAGTGTCATCCGCCTTCGCCTGTCCGGTTTTCTAGTGCAATATCAATATATTAGTCGTCAGCATTACCAAATCCATCAGTGCACAGTGCTGCAGAGTTGTCAACATACGCAGCCTTCGTTGCTTTGATCATCTGAAGTAGACACCTGCAACTTTCTAGTACATGCTAAAAGCAGATCCTGTGGACACCTCATGGTATGTATTAGCAATACATATCTGCACACGCCTTTATCCTAGCCTCGCTGCATCCATGACTGTGTACATGCGTCAGGTAACTGTCTTTTCAGTGTCAGCTTCTGTACCGAGCAGCCAGTAAGTGGTCATCAAACCCTTTCCCTTGATTTGCACCTCCCCTCGAGGACTTGTTACATACTTTCCAACACTTGAGAGAGCTGCTTGAGTCGACTCGGTGATCTGGATGTGCATTGCTGCAATGTAACGGATAATGTTACATGTACCTTCGAACAACGCCATTCGGTTGCGATATCGCCTGGTGTGTTGCCGGCTTCATAAACCAAAGCGACAAGGTCTAAATGATTCTGTCTAAATACAAAATACCAGACTTCTCTACTCACGCTTGCCGTTGGATTCCATTCTTGATGCAACATTCACAGTATCTCCAAACAAGCAATACTTAGGCATTGTGTGCCCAACTACACCAGCACAACAGGAACCTGAAAATAAACCTATGTACATTGCAAGTGTATCATTTTTCTGCATGAAAGAGGTATAATACAATGGGTGAGCATCCCATGTACGAGAGCTCATTTCAAAGCTCATACTAGTACATCGACCTTTTTGTACCCTCAGTTACCATCCCGTATGTAATACACACTAAGGTACCGAAGGGTAACAAGATGTTCTGTAGTGTTTCGCCAGAACAAAACTTCAAAGAAACTTAAGCCATCCGGTTTAACTTGTCCTCCACTCGAACGAATGTAGAGAAGAGGTATCGACTTATCATCATACCAGTGTGCAGCCCAATACGAATCTGCAGGTCTCTCTCTGGAAGATGAGGTATTCTGAACGCCATGACCGCAGCTAAGATCTCAAGGGATATGTCCGCCATCTCCTTCACGTGTTGGTTGCCATTCCTCTTTGGAAGTCCGCTGACGATCAGATACGCGTCACCTATTGTCTCTACTTTATATGCATCATGACGAAGGATGATATCATCGAAACATGAATACAACGAGTTCAGGAATGACACCACCTGAAAGAGAGACAGACGCCAAGGTATCCAAGGACAAAGCAAGTGTATTGGGGGCTCATCAGATATAGGATTCCTAAAAACTTCCATCAACGATGAGTTGTGTGCTGAAGAGGGCGTTGCTGTACAAACCACTGCATTCCACCTATACCTATCACCGAACAATATCTGGGCAACATGTCGCCCTTTTGAAATCAGACCGCTACTGATGGTCAAAGGATCCGAGAATGGATCCGGTTTTGTTACGAAGCGACAGTATTGATGATACCTGCATTGGTGAGCTTTCTCCTGCTATGTTCGTAAAGCCAACGATATCAGAGAAATAGACGGTGACTTGATCAAACGCCTCGGCGTCCACCTCCTCGCCGGCTTTCAACTTCTCGGCTACAGACCTGTGGATGCAATACACAAAGCGTAGAAGTCTTCTTTGTCAGGATCAAACCAACAGTTTTGTCAGCAAGTGGACAAACAATAGATACATGTACGGGCAGTTCTAAGATCACACGCACGCTATGACTGTATGAGGGCTTTGTGAATCAGGCCCCTGATCTCTTGATAAATGACGCACTGACTCTCCAAAACGGGGATTTATGGAACGAGAGCCAGAAGAGGTGGATGTCTAGTTGCCGACCACGCCACCAAGGCTTAGTTGTCATCTCGTCTATTAAGGTACACAGCGTCATCCCGAGGTACCCCAACAGGCCACAATGAAGCCGTCGGCTTCTGAACTGGCCTTCGAGATTGACAACGATTTGTAGTCGTTCTCATTCTTCTTGTATCTTAACTCCCTAGGAGACGGGGTCAAGGAAATCAATAATGATGGTACGACAAGGTCACTTGCGGGATCAGAGATCAGAGAATGTGCAACCAAGTTGAATCCAAAAGATCCAACGACGACGAACAGTTACCTCGGTAGAAGCTGAAACAGAAGAGCGTCAGTTTTCCTTTTCTCTGCTTCCAGCTGCTGCGTCCTCTCCGCCACAATTTCTTCAAGATGATTGGCGTACCGCTCCATGATGGCTACCATGTTGTCCACCACATTCGCCGTTCTGGAAAAGAACACTGCAATTGGACTACTGCTTGTCACTCCTTGGAGTGTTGCCTGTCACCTCCTGGAGTATCGCATGTTTTCGAAATCCCACACCCTGGGCTTATACTGCGCCCATTTAACCGACCGCGCTGCCGTGTTACGGAGCTGACCAAAACTGAAGCTGCTTTGGCAAACTAGCGATCAATATGCAACGAGATAACTCGACGTGAAGAGAAAGAACTCTATCCAAAGTAGCTAACAGCAATGCCAAAGAATAGCCTAGGAAGAACATTTATTCTATCAGCGCCGAGCAGGTGCATTATTTACTTGTGTCCGCGAATATGCTTCCATGTTCTATGGATTTGATCAATTGAAGGTCTTTGATTTGGTTCCTGACTCAGGCATGTTCGAAAGAGATCGTATGCAGCCTCTGGCATGTCGGCATTCCTCTCCATACTTGGACGGAACAGAATCTTATCGCAGGAGTGAATGACTCGCCCAATAATCTCTAAAACAGAAAGGATATTCGGTTAGAAGATGGACCAGTGGGCTGCCACTCTTGACATCGCCATGTGGATTAAATGCAGTGACTGCATCGACTGACAAATTAACCTCAAACGCCAGCTCAAATGCCTGAGACCATGTGGGCTTTGAGAGGGTCGCAACAGGCTCCCAACGCAGATATGTTCTGCCCACCATGCGAGAAGGGTCCGGATATCGTCGTGCCCCCCTAATTGCTCTTCCCCATCTGATACTGTCCAATGGCTCTGGCCACAAAAACTCACCGCTTGGCATAAGTTCATCGTGTTCCGAGTAGGGGAACTTTCGTGAATTAACTTCCGTGAAAATTATTCCCAAACTGTAGATGTCGCCTTTTTGAGTACCGCCAACGAAGACATGATATTCTGGGTTCATTTCGTTCCGCAGAAGCTCTGGCGCCGTCCAGAACCGTTCTGTTTAAATGGAAGGAGATGGAAACAGAATAAGATACCAAAAACAGATTAAGGTATCAAAAACTTGTTTCACCAGGATGTTGTTTCGGTTACGACACTGTCTTGAAATCACGGGTTAAGCTTTTGTGTGCATCATTTGTGTCCATTTCTTTGGAGTTGGAGTCGTTGGAGGCTTTGGAGTTTCCAGTGTGACCAACGCTTACTTTGGTAAGTTATCTGTTCACTGGTAACTGGGTCTAGATGCTCTTCTCCTAACAACCCCCTCACACCGTAGTCAGAGATCTTACACGTCCACCGGCTATCAATGAGGATATTAGCTGAGGTCAGGTGCCCATGGCAGACTAATTTACCCTTGTGAATATACTCCACACCCTGAAAGAAGACGGAATTGGTCAGCCCTGGACGGTTCTGGCCACATTATGGTGCAAAGCAGGCCCATGGGAACTGAGGTGATGGCGATTGCACCATTAAATTTCTTGATGCAGGATTCTCGGTCATGCACGAAAGGCTGGTACACGAAAATGGCGAACGGTTCGAACACGAAAATGACGAAGGATCGATGTTTTGTTTTATTCAGGAATTGATAGTGCATGTATCGAAGAGATAAGAATGTGTTTTGTTGAACAACATCCGAAAGGCAGGATGCCCTAGAGAGCGAAGATTCTTCTTTTGAGGGATCTCAGTCACGATCCACGTCTCTATGGTTGGCAGTGATTCACGATCCACGTCTCTATGGTTGGCAGTGATTCACGATCCACGTCTCTATGGTTGGCAGTGATTCACTGAGCGGCTAAAGCATGGCGCACACGAGCGACTAAAATGGGGGCGACTACCGATGCGACTACTAGGTCGCATGCGATAATTACCTTTGAGGTCGATCAGTGATGTCATCCGCGACATCACTGATCTCCCAGTGAAGCTCGTGTGCGCCATGCTTAAGCCATGTCAATATGAACAGTCTTACCCTGATTATGTCAGACAAAAACGACATCTTGAAGTTCATATCCATCGTAAATGATTCGTTTTGTATGACATCCTGAAGGGAAGAAACGAAAGGTTAATCTGATAAAAAGGTGGGTATTGATTCTCCAGCTGTCCCTGCCAGCAGAATCTGAGGTTGGAACTTGAGATCTGTTTTTTTACAGAAGTACATGGACATGTATGCATGATGGAGGTTTGGAGTGTCGTCGAACATCAACAAAGATGAAGACTATTTCAGGTTTAACTGGGAATCCTGAATGAGGATGACGAACATGGAGTATATGCACCTGGCTGACGGCTTTCATTGATCGGAAGTTATAAGAAGTTGAGCCATGGAAACACTGAGACGGGCGGAAATTAACTAAGACATGAAGATGATGACAGAACACAGGCACCACGTGATATTAATTGGATTTTCATTTAACCTGACAGCGTTTTATCCCTTTTCGGCGTGGTGCATGTGACGGTGTCTCGAGTAGGAATTGATGGCAAAGGTTGCCCTTACTACTCTTCTTACCTGTAAGCTCCCCTTTGAACAGTACTTCCAGAGGATACATAAGTTTGGAGGTGTGACACATACGCCAACGAACTGATTCACATTGGTGTGAGTCATTGATTTCATCTGAAACAAATATGTTCCTTGGATTCATAGACGAAGTATGCCCTTCATAGGTTCAGCAACATACCACTCGACCGGGACATCGTTATGTGCCGAATGGCCTTGTGAAGGCCATTGTTTCATGCATGCAAACACCCCGTCACCACATTAGCGATGAAATGATTTGTTTTCTTATTGTGAAGAGATCAGCAGTGATGGAAACACCGATCAGAACGGAGTGTACAAGGGTGGACGACAAGACTGACCACCATGCAGTGTTTGATAAACCATTCTTTGAAGTGGCGTGTGGCTGACGAACAAATATCTGTCACCAGCCACAATTGTTTCATAAGCCGTCTGAATGGGTCTCTAGCTTTACCAAGACAGAATAACGGTCTTCCTTTACTTACATACGCCAGATCTGCTTTGACAGATTCTGAGATCTTGAGCTCAGGGCCCTTCAAGCCTCGTATAGCTACGTGGATTCCCATGTATGTTCCTGTCTCACAGAACACCTGGGTATGCCTTTTCTTACTGCTGCCGTCAGTGGAGACGCTGACCAGTGACTTCCTTGACGCTGCGCCGAGACTGATCTGAATGTGAGGAGATAGAGATGAAGTTGATAGATGAGGCTCAAAGACATATTGTGACGACCTCATATATATTCCTCCCATCAGACCTAGATGAATATGAAATGGTAGGATTGCGAGGGCCAGATCCCACAAAAGAGTTCAGGAAAGTGTCAACCTTCATCTCGACGAAATCAGTGGTTTGTTTACGACGTAGAAAGCGAGCTCTGACAAAAAACTGATTATCTCAGGATGGAATCCCTTGGCGAGACTCGACGCAAGCGCAATCAAAGGCAGATGATTGACAACCTGTCGTGCGTCGCTTGTTCGATTCCCTGCATGGCGAATGGAACATTCGGCCAAACGACGTCCACATGGAGTTTGAATCCAAAACAGAAAGACGCTGTCAAATGAGTCGCTGCGGAATGTCCCAAGATGACGGACCTTGTTTGTGGTGTCAGCTGGATGAAGACCAAAAATGCCCTACTATCATATTTGTAGCACCACAACCCAGAATGGGAAGAAGACCAAGGATCTGCTGGAGCCACTGAATCCCTTCAAGAGACCCTCCCGCTTTTATCCCCTTACCATGCTTTCGCCCTCTTTCCTTTCGTTACGGTGGACATCATTCCAGTTGACCTTCCAGAGGTTCATGGCATTTTTTCTCTCATACTCCCTCCTCCTAATAAGAAAGAGGCAAACAGTCATGAACTTGAATGTCGCAAACATAACCTTATTCCCAGGCATGGACTAAGTATCTGAGAGGTGCCAGTGATAATCGTGGAAGGATCCTCTAAGCCAGTCTCGACTACTTTGCCCCTAGTGTAATGGGGGTTAATAGGCAGAACTAAAGCGTTGCTGATGATGTGGTAGTACGGCAATGGCCAGGTCAGGCAATCAGCGTAAATATGAATGATACTTGATGGCTACACCATTTCAGGGAATTGGATAACGTGTCGTTGGTAAAAGCAGCTCTCTCGGGATGGACCAAAACCACCCCGGTAATTCTCTGTATGACCTATCAAGTTCTATTAGGTTCTGACCAGCATCATATGAACAGCATTAGAAGACTATATTGTAAGCAGAAAGTATGCTTTTCATCGATACCAGGCGATAATGGAAACATTTTCATCGTGTTTTACGGCTGAACTGCTTAGGATTCTGCTTTTTGGCAAGACTTGCATGACAGATTAGAGATTAAGTAAGTGACTTCATAAAGTCTTGGGCCGAGTGGGGCGTAAGGTTTGGTGTTATCAACGTGCATGTCATTGGTTGAGTTGCACAATGTCCGCGTACATTGGCATTACGATCACCTCTGACCTCCACCTGCCGGATAAAACGTGTTTTTAGGAACATTCTGAATGAATACAATTACCTGTACAGTAGGCCAAAACTAATGAGGAGAACGAGGAACAGAAGAGCCCCGCAGAAGGCAGCGGCTATTGTGACACTTTGATCTGGAAAATAGGAATGTGAGGTTATGATGAGTCCAAGAGTGCATCTCACCAAGAATGAAGTGTTTGTGCGTCCACATATTAGTGGAAATTTGATTCAAGGATGAAAAAAACGACGCTTGTTGCTCCACATTTATTGGCATTGGAGCTGTGAATGAAGAAAAACACGACGGAACTCCAGTGGGGATATTAGTTCAACATTCATTCCTGCGGTACTGTCACAAACGTCATAAGTGCAAACAAAATGATATGCTCCTCATGTGGACAGTGTTTGCTACTGGTCGTCAAAGAGTAATAACTGGGATTACATTGCTTCTTGCCAACGGAAGGGTCATCGTCGAAAAGCTTGGCATGAAGCTTCCGATGGCATGGGAAATCATGAACGGGCTGCTGTTATTGAGCGACCAAAGATCTTTCAAGGACGAGTCACGCTGAGGATGAGAAGATGTTCTGAGTGTAATTAACTTCTTTTATCAGCATTCAGTGTTTTGGCGACAGTCTGGCTAGTCTACGACAAAGTTTAGCGAGGATTCCTTCACCGCTGAACGTTGTCGTAGGAAAGCTCTTGATCAATCCATGGAACCACGCAGCAATGTAAAAGACTTTCGTGACAGCATCCAACAGACAACATTGAGATACTCACTGTCTCTGCACTTATCACCCTTGAAACCGCACTTTGGTTCATCAGGAGGAGCATTTTCGAATCCGGACATTCCACTCGGCCATCGTATTTTCGATATCTCGGTGTATGACTGAAGTATGCACAAATTCAGTAGTTAGGCATGAAAAGTGATTTGCTTGTGTTGGCACTATCAGATTCTCACGAAAGGGATTGAGGCATCGCATGTAGTTTGGATTATCTTGCAGGTGTGCCACCAAATATCTCTCTCCTTGTTTTCGTTATAGGCTACTGCAAAACGACAACGTTCCGGATACTTTGCGCATTGATTTGTTGAAGCCTACGATAAAAAACCCTCAAAGTTTAGGCAGGCATACATTTCTTTACGGCATAACGTATTCACTGGAATCTCTCTGGCTACAGCGTTCATACTGATATGTTCGCCATAAATCAAGCCGTGACCATCATCCTTGGAGAGATGGCCATGAGTTTATCAAGCTCTTGATAAGGGACATTATCTCAGACCCACAGACTCCATACACACATTTTTAACTTACCAGGTTGTTTGAGACCAGCCAATCAAATGTTAGGATTATATGCCATTTGCCATCCCTGAATTGCCAAATCCAGGTGTCCGAGTTACGGTCAGCGTTATTGTCCATCATAACACTCCCAGAGGCACCTGTGGGGGGGGGGGTAGAAACTAAGACTGAATATCCAGACAGATTTGGGCGAGAAGCGCATTTGACCAGCTGTGTCCATACCTTCGACAGTTCCCACCCTTGCTCACTTCACACCCATGCACAAACTCGCTGTGACGAAGAAAGCGAGCGCGACCAGTGGATACCTCAGGATGGAATACACATGTACATGTATCTTGAAAATATGACGAATTAGCCGACACACCTTTCAGAACAAGGTGGAAAGCTAGCCAGTTTCCTTGTCAAGGACCAAGCATCGGTGGTTGTGAAAACCGTCCAAGCTGTATTCCGAGACATTTTTGCAAATGTCGTAAAGACAGAAAACCGGTTTAAGGAATACATCATTAAAACTTCAGCCAATATTTATTTTATTTCCCGAGAGGTGTACCAAGAGAAGAGGAATACTTACCTTTTTTAATAACATGGCCCTTACTTTTTTCAAAGAGCAAAGCTCCATCTCTGTATCGTTTGTTGCCCTTTTCCTTCAGAATTCCTTGTACAATTTCTGCCCATAGAAAGACAGTATCATAAAGGAATGGTCCCCGCTGGTCAGCCTTAAAAATACCGAACAGAGTGTATAGCCGTGTTTACACCTATGCAATTTTTCCAGGCCCGGGTTCGAATTTAACCCGGATCCATTGAATTTTCTGTCCACACCTATTGATTCGTCTTACGATATTGAACGCTGGCCATGCTATTTATAGACACACCACCCATTCAATTTTAGCAGACCGACACCTGTCGGTGGGCTCAGTAAACGTTTTAGCCCGGCATTTTTCTGTCCACACCTATGAAATTGCCGGGCTAAAGTATAATCCGGATCAGACCCGCCGAGCGAAAGCGGGTTAAAATTAGCCCGGCAATTTTTAATCCGGATCCGATTTTCATCCGGCGGTGTAAACGCAAAAAAGGCGGGTCAGAGCCGGCAATTTCCTCAGGTGTAAACACGGCTAATGCGTGAGCAGAAGTCGGGTCTCTCAAGCGAGACCAATAAACATTTAAAAAATGGTGGCATTTGACAGGTATTCCGACCACAATGAATATAATGACGTCTATAATCACAAAGTATGTTTTATTCATGGCATTTATTGGAAATCTAAAAGCATGATGTCATTCGTGCTGCCTGACATGTCCCACTTATTCCCAACCCATAGCGTGCAGAAATCAACGGATCAAAGGAAATCGTTCATGGTCTACAAGACAAAAACAGGTGACACGTGACGAAACTCACGGGCAAAACTGTGATATTGTGTAAGCCCTTGTTGAAGGCCCTCGTTCCAGCCGCCACGCTCTTGTTTTTGAAGGTCTGCTGGACGTGTGCCAGGTAATCCAAACTCAGGTTTCCTGTATTGGTGATGACAGCGTTGGTCACCTGAAGGTGAAGTATGTAACTGAAAGTTACTGTGCAAATAAAAGACTGACGTGCAAAAATCGTCACGTCATCGCCTCTGTATGACGGTTAGGCAGTGTGTACACACATTGCACTGTCATAGTGTCAACGAATGAAGCTCTCAGTAGGCTGCTACCAAATGTTTCGAGGTGGCTAGATGTACTTGGCATCTTTCTTCCTTTCAACAGACAAGCAGGTGTTTAATGATTTACACCTTGTTACAGGACACGTTATCGAAGTTACGCCCAGATATCGGAAAATCAAGGAGTAGATTAGGAAAAGGAGCTGGTGTCTACAAATCAAGTGGCCCTCAGCAGAGATCGATCGACAAACTTTCGAGACATGTTGAGAGACACCGTATAGCGGTTCTTCACGTGACGTCACATTTCCTTGACGACATGATGCCGCCATATTGGCCGTCAAAATGTCAAGCGACATCACGGCATGAACAACAGCGTCAACGCAAAGATCGTGACATCAAAATATTATGACGTGGTAGTTTTCAAATCATCGCCGGCCATTTGATGGCCAACATGGCCGATTCTCTCAGTCACGTGACCGTTGTGACGTCAGTGAAGAACCTCTGTACTAAGCTTTTTATGTTATAATGTGGCACTGACTACTTTGGACCAAGTTCCGTTCCACACGTACATACAACACCGCTCTGAGTGCCTTCTTTGCTTGCTCATCCCTCCCATCCTTGGAATGATAAGCCAGGTTCCCATACAGCACAGCATCCTCGTTAACTAACTGGTCAAGACAGAAGAAGATATATTCTCCGTTGGTCATCTTGAGATCATGTGCTGCCAACATGTACTGACGGAGCTCCTCTGCCGGGATAGCAAGGATTAGAACTGGAAGAATGGTAAGGGAAACGGAATCGGTGCTAGTCCTTAT
Source organism: Notospermus geniculatus (assembly GCA_002633025.1). Taxonomy (NCBI): domain Eukaryota; kingdom Metazoa; phylum Nemertea; class Pilidiophora; order Heteronemertea; family Lineidae; genus Notospermus; species Notospermus geniculatus. The sequence continues at coordinate 269,933 of NMRB01000043.1, forward strand.
CCACGGACGATAAAATCATGATAGAATCAGCTGATTTCTGTTGAAGGGGAAATGCTTAACCTTATGCAAGTGGAGGCAGCATAGTCGTATACGATCTGGAGAGGATCGGCAGACCTCCCCGTGTCGCAAGCGTTGCAGCAATGCCATTTCTGCTGTTGGCTTGAAGGAAGATTATTCAAGGAACAAGAAGCCATTTGTTGAACTTTGCTACGAATATACAGCTGCGGTTGTTTGTAAAAACTTCACGACTTCTCTAATCCACTCTTATCTGAATGCCACAGTTTGAATGGAAGTCACGACTTCAAGCAGCCGTAAACCTGTCATCTAAGAATGTAAACAGTAACGTGATATTTACTTCTTGATGATGATTTCGCCTTCTTCAGGGCTTCAATTATCTTCTCCTTCCCGGCATTTGCAGGGAGGGTAATTGAGTCAATGAGCTTGAACTCTTCCTTCTTAAATTCTGTTGTGATGGCTTCTCTGAGGAGTTCCTGTAAGGTCCCGTTCGTTCCGATCATGAAGGCTTTAGTCCATTTTAACTTGGGGAAGAGTATGCCGAATATCAGTGCTAGTGAAGAAAGAGCGGGAGAGAGAGAATAGGAACATGGTGAGTCTTCCTTGGCAGTAGGTGTCTTCATTGTGCCAGGCCAACCATTCATTTTCAAGCTGATTTTGCGTTGCGACTTGGTTTGCAACTGGTTGCGTTGCAACTGGGCTCTCGATCGCCGTAGACTACGGCGAGTCTAGCGAGTCCACTACTAGTCTAGCAGGTCCACTACTAGTCTAGCGAGTCCACTACTAGTGGACTCGCTAGACATGATTTCCATCAATGGCGAAGATGTGATCAATTTCAGTCGGCAATCGGTCGGCGACCGATATCAGTTCCTTGCGATCGTATTCAATCGCAGTAGCAGGTTGCAAAGCAAGTCGCAGCGCAAGAAAACCGGCAGTGGATTTCTAGCTTTAGGTTACAGATCGTCGTGGTGGCCCCCCAAAGAAGAACCTGGTTTACTGCAAATAGTCTACTCCATGCTTACCAAATTTATCAAGTGAGCCAAGAGTTCTCACAAGTGTTGTGTACTCGGCTTTGTCAGAAAGATCCTCCTCAGTTGAAACCCAGCTAAATACCGGCAGGTTCCAAAAAGAGGCCAATTTCCCAACTGTCTCCGTCGCTGTGAGTGAAAAGAGGAATTAAAACAGTAATTTCCGGATTAGTTTCTGCTTTCAATCTAATGGTAGCACATATCAACACTCTCGCTGCAACATGCGTCTACATCGAAGGTACCAAGACTTCGACAGCCCATCCTAGTGGGCTACATACTCATGGAAAGTGTCCAAGAGACCCTGGAGTCTCCGTCGAACCGCTAATTTGTACTCTCGACTGGTCTGTACATAACCGTTGTAGTAGCACTGATGCTTCTACTTGAGTTCGCCTGATATGTTTTTTGAGAAACAGGGATAACAACGAGAAACGCTTTGGGAGTGTGTGACTGTACCACAGTAAGAAGGTCTGTCTGAGCTCTTCAAGTGTTTATTAGTTGTCCAGAATGCGGGAGAACCCTAATGCATTGCATCATGTACTCTGAGACCGTTTTCTTGTGTCTCAGTGCTGGTAACTACGGTTGGTAAACGAAAGGACCCATCTACCACGAGCCTCGGATCCAATACCAGTCTACTGTCTGAAACGTTCTTCTCATTATGCATTCTGGAAATCAGGGGCCGTATGCATAAAACATCTTAAGTGTAAAATTTCCCTTAAACTATTGTTCCAAACAAAAGATAAGGGAAATTTTACACTTAAGATGTTTTATGCATATGGCCCCTGGGCCCATATTCATAAAACCTTGACAGCTTAGTTGGTTGCTAGTTGTATAGGCTACATTTGCCAGTGTACAAACTGGGCACTTTAACAAGCAACTAGGCCTAGCAAGGTTTTATGAATATGGGCGCTGTATTCTAATCTGTATTCGCAAGTGTCATACCTGGCGAACACGGCGGACCAATGAACACATCCACTTGATCCATTATCTCGACTGCCCTGCCCGCGGCTTCTTTACCTTTGCACAAACTGTCTCGATAGATTACTCTGGAAAGGTTAACACTGATTTCACACCTGGAGGATGACATATTGCCTTCCCTGGTCTGTCAATAAAGGTAGTTCACGTGACGTCACATTTCCATGACGACAAGATTCCGCCATATTGGCCGTCAAAGTGTCAAGCGACGTCACGACATGAACACAGATCACACATCGTGACGTAAAAATGCCATGACGTGACAGTTTTGACGTCGCCGCCGGCCATTCGACGGCCAACATGGCCGATTCTTTGGAGTCACGTGACCGTTGTGACGTCAGTGAAGACCTCTATACGGTGACCAGGGGAGAGTGGATGCAAGAATTGATGCTTTATGTTGGAATTGTGAATTTGGCACAGTACTACCTGTAACTTTTTAAAGTTAAAATACGAATGACTACATCATCTTAAAGTAAGTTGACAATAACAATAACACAGAACACAAAAATCATCTTTCCGTTACTTACTTGAAGGTGTGACCCGATAAAAGGGTTTGGTTCTTTTCAATCTCTTCCAAAGCATAGAATAACGAACCAATGCTGGATGAAGCATTAAAGTTCTGATCTGCTGTACTGGGAGCCATGAATCCTATTCTGAACTCAATACATCGCGTCACATCAAGAATGCTTGTGAGAAATAACAGAAGAATCCACCGGTTTGCTTTAGAACACCTGATAAATAAACGATGTGAAAACCGAATGAGAACTGATATCATCATGTTCAGTGAATCCCGCGATAAGACCACATCACATCAGGTCACGTTAGCAGGATGACGTACGATCAGCTAATGCTAACATTCCCCCGCGCCATCTGGGACGCGTCGATGACTTGGCAATATCACGTTGAGTGTTCGGCGACTGAGTCGGCCAATCAAACCCATGATGTGACTCTCTAAATCAATCTCCCTCAACATGATGACAAATAAAACTCAAAGTAGGCAAATGATTGGTTCATAATCCTCTACAATCAGGTAAATAAACCACCACTCATCAGTTTCGTAACAATCTTGTGGGATTTTTCCATAGATCTATTCACGAATGACCTTTCTGCTGATTGGTATTGATAATATTTCATTAAGAAACATTCAGAAAAATCATCAATACTGATATAAAACTCGTTATAAGACGATTTCGTCTTACGGTCATGATGGTGCGACTGATGGAGTACGGATCATAGGACAAAAGTATTCCTAATGTTTGGTAAGTGTATATTGTTCTGTGTGAGTTTCTATTAATTGGTTTCATTCCTTAATGACCACAGACAAATCGATTCCAATCATTGCTTGAAAATCTACTTTATAGTCGATAAACAACATGAAGAATCATTCAGAATCAGCTAATTACTGAGTCTTAACGAAGGTCACTACCTTTGCAGGACACTAGGGGAAGTATTGAAATTTTTCTTTGTTTGTAACGGCCCGTCTTTACGCAATAACGATTTCTTTTCTAACCCTTTCTAAACCTTGGGTGCTTCGAGCCTGATAACGAAAAGAAGTATCTCTGCGTCTCCTTTGACTTGGTGTTGTTGATCACTTTATATGAGAAAGGCAAAGTGTCACAACAGCAGATCTACACCATTCATTTGCTCCATACCCATTTGCTGGCCAAGCTCAGGTTGCGTTCTGCACCATCATCGTCCAGATTTCAACGATTTCACTAAAGTCTTCCTGAAATTTGCACTGGACAAAAGATACATGTAAAAATTGAATACATTATTTGAGCATGTAACAAGGTAAGCGACAACGAAGCTGAAGTTTTGGGCCTCCGGGTACTTTTTACCCAATCCACGTGTAAACACGATCCAGAAAAGGTTACATAACGGATAAGCAAGCATGAAGGCCACAAAAGCTGATGACATTACAACAAGCATAACTGTTATGTCAGAATCATCATTCTTCTTCGATGTTCCAAGATTTGTTACATCACGTGTCCTTAGCTTATAAAGAATTGCAAGATTCCCAAATGAAACCAGAATTATTGGGATGTAAACATCAAACACCTGGTAAAGTAGATCTTGCATAGTAATCAGCCATGGAGGGAACCATTTCGGGAAAGAGCACATCTCGTGGTTGAATTCGTTTGTTGCATTGAACTCGCTCCACAAAAAAGTAAAATAAATGGGAATATGTATACCAATGTTACCTATTAGCATTATCTTTGCTTTTTTCAAAGTACAGTAGGTCGAGGCAAATAGTGGAAACGATACAGCTACGACTCTGTCGAGGGTGAGAGTCACCACGCACCAAGTGGCCACGCCACCGAAATAATAACCATTGAAGATATACTCTTTACAAAACACCAATCCCCACGGAACGACCAACTCTGGAGCATTTTGTATGATTACAGAATGAATGAGGTTATTTAGAGCAAGAATATCTGCTACTGCAAGTGCTTTGAAATGGAACGAAGCGACAGGGCTATTCTTATGTACTATCTCTATTGTGAAGAAAGAAAGTAAGTTACCTACAAAACCCACGACCAGGAGCACACATAGAAGATGTACCGAAAACACATGCATCAACCACAAAAATACGGTGTCGCTGCTCTCAGTCGTTGTGACGAATGCTGATGGGCTGTATTCAATTTCTGAATCCATAGTAGACGCTACAAGTGCTGTGCTTCCGAAAACAATGATCTCTCGTCAGACTTCCAAGTGCTAATTTGCGACCGCCACCCAGAACACTATTCCAACTGCACTGCGTGGTAGAGGATGGCGAACAAACTATCTTGATTGAGAGCCAACGTTGATAAAATGCACAGACGACGTACAGGTCATGTAGTCAGTGGTTGTGGAACCGAAGACAACATTTCGTTTTAACCAAATACGTGCCAGGGAAAACGACGAGGTATACCGGGAATGATTAGTAAAGGACTTGTGGGACATGGTTTCGGCGGGCTACTTCCTGCTAAATGAATCTGCAACTTAAAGCCTGCTCGATTGTTTAGTTACTGGAATTTTCACACCGATGTGAAGCAAAGCTCGACTAGACAAACATCACTTCGGCAAATTTGGTATCAAAGGAATCTAGAAATAGACCGCTACTGCGCCTGTTAATCTCGGGTTATTTTTGCTTCACGTTTGCATCAAAGAATATAATAATACCATGAATAACATAGTCAGAGGTGTGGTGAAGAGTTCGACTATTTTGATACCAAATGCAAGTATGATTTATATCACATTGAAAAAGGACATTTTCGATGACGACACACAAATGATACAGTATATGTATGCAGTTGTATACGTGTTGTTAACTAGGGGTCGTTGACTACAGTACATTGTTTACAGTTTTGGACATTGTTTGGACAGTGAAAGGAAACAATGTCGTCAAAAAACCCTTGCTAACAACAGTCGGGCTAGACCATTCGACTCGACAATCAACGATCAGGCCACGTATCATCGTCCAGATTTCAACGATTTCACTAAAGTCTTCCTGAAATTTGCACTGGACAAAAGATACATGTAAAAATTGAATACATTATTTGAACATGTAACAAGGTAAGCGATAGCGAAACTCACACTTTTTGCGTCCGGATATCGTTTACCCAATCCATGTGTAAACACGTTCCAGAAAAGATGATCTAACGGATAAGCAAGCATAAAGACTACAAACGCTGATGACATAACAACAAGCATGACTGTTACGTCAGAATCGTCATTCTTCTTCGACGTTCCAAGATTTTTTACATCACGTGTCCTTAGTTTATAAAGAATTGCAAGATTCCCAAATGAAACCAGAATTATTGGGATGTAAGCATCAAACACCTGGTAAAGTAGATCTTGCATAGTAATCAGCCATGGAGGGAACCATTTCGGGAGGAAACACATTTCGTGATTGAATTCTTCTGGCGGATGGAATTCTGTCCACAGGAAACTAAAATAAATGGGAATATGTATGCTTATGTTACCTGTGAGCATTATCTTTGCTTTTTTCAAAGTACAGTAGGTCGAGGCAAATAGTGGAAACCATACAGCTACGACTCTGTCGAGGGTGAGAGTCACCACGCACCAAGTGGCCACGCCATTGAAATAATAACCATTGAAGATATACTCTTTACAGAACACCAATCCCCACGGAACGACCAACTCTGGAGCATTTTGCATGATTGCAGAATGAATGAGGTTGTTAAGAGCAAGAATATCTGCTACTGCAAGTGCTTTGAAATGGAACGAAGCGACATGACTATTTTTATGTACTATCCCTATTGTGAAGAAAGCAAGTAAATTACCTACGAACCCCACGACCAGGAGCACACATGGAAGATACAGCGAAAACAAATCCATCAACCATAAAAATATGGTATCGCTGCTGTCAATCGTTGTGAAGATTGCTGACGTACTGTACTCGATTTCTGAATCCATAGTTTAGCTACAGTATTTTCCGTCCGAAAACGATGATCACTGGTCTGACTTCCAAGTGCTAATTTGCGATCGCCACCTAGAACGCTATTCGAACTGCACTGCGTGGTAGAAGATGGCGAACAAACTATTTTGAATGAAAGCCAACCTTTGCAAAATGTACAGACATCGTAGATCGCATCATGAAGGAATCAGAACAGAAGGCATTGTTTCTTTGATTTAACCAAAGACGAGCCACGGAAAACGACGAGGTATACCAGGAGTGATTGGTGAAGAACTTGTGGGACATGGTTTCGGCAGGCCACTTCCTGGCTACGTTAAGCTACTACTTGAAGACTCCTTTAACATGAAGTTTTAGTCAAATGAAATGCAAGCTCGACCAGCACAATATTACTGCAGCAATTCCTGTATGGGAACCTAGAAATAGACTGCAACTGTACGTGTCAAACTCGGATGGTTAGGTTATATTTTCGTCATGGTTGCCTTCATACTTAATGCTAATAATATCAACAATAATATTTCAAAGGTAGTGAAGTGTTCGTCTATTTGGATACCACACCATATTATGTAAACATGTTATTATTTTCTCTTGAAAAATGACATTTGCGAGGACTACATAGTACATTGTGATAAAATGTACATGTACCTCTGTTTTATAGAAACTTTGTGGAAGTTGACTTCCTATTTATTATCATCCGTTGTGTCGACTTTTGTGCGTTCTCTTTCTTTGGATACCTTTGTTTTATAGAGGTTTTTTACTGACGTTTTACAACGGTCACATGACTGCCCAAAAATCTGCCATGTTGGCCGTCAAATGGCCGGCGACGACGTCAAATTCATGACATTTTGATGTCACGATCTGTGAGTTGACGCTGTGCTCCTGCCCTGATATAGACAAATCCCAAATTCCAAGTTCTGCGCACTTCCGCCGAAATAGCAACAAGAACCTCGATCTGAAACCAGCTGACGTGACGCAATCCGTGATTCAGCAATGGTCAACTCTGACGTAACGTCGTCCAAGTCACTGTCGTGGGGTTCTCTGCGTCACGTCATTCAGTTTCAGACCGAGGTTCTTGTTGCTATTTCGGCGGAAGTGCGCAGATCTTTCCCGTTTACGTCAATTTGGGATTTGTCTATCGCTTGATATTTTGACGGCCAATATGGCGTTATGGAAATGTGACGTCACGTGAAGAACCTCCATACAACAGTTGTTAAAAAAAGCGTTTTGTTGACTAGGTGTTGTTGACTACAGTGCATTGTTTACAGTGAAAAGAAACAATGTAGTAAAAAAACCTCGCTGCCAACAACAGTGGGTAGTTATTATCCCCGGAACGGAATAGTTATTTTTTACAGAACGGAACAGAAATGAAAATGGAATGACCCTAAAACCAGAACGAAACCATAGAATGAAGCATAAATTATCGGCAATGAAGCTTTCAGCTTTTTGAAAATATATCTGAGAATCATTAAATAAAAGATTTAATTGATAGAGCTGACGAATAACGGCATAATAACATCCACACATTTCTAAAATGACCAACGCGACTTAAGTGGTCAACCACGACCACCCATTCCGTTCTCCACCACCATACTTGTGAAACCTGGAGTCGCGATGAAAATGTTGACTATAGACGTGCGTAATGGCAGAGGGGTTGGAGAACCGAAGGGGAAATCGTCGTTGACAAAATTCGTTGCACCACTCGTTCTGTTGCTATTTATAATATGGTGGGATATTTAAATTGGCTCTGCCATTCCGGCTTTCGGTTTTCCCCATTTTCATTTCTGTTCCGTTCCGGCAAAAACACTATTCCGTTTCGGGAATAATAACTACCCAACAACAGTAGACATTCGATTCGACAACAGCCGTGTGGTGGCCTAGGACATATTGGAAGCAATGAGGAACCGGCGGAACGTTTTCAAAAGACAGCGCTGATGGACAAGTCACTGTCGACACCAGAGGCCCTAGCGTATTAATACAGTAATGGGCAACACCGCCACGCGGCTCGCCGGTTCCTTATTGCATGGCATCATGAAAAAAGCTGATGAATTCTACACCATCAATGATGAGGCCACGTATCATCGTCGAGATTTGAACGATTTCACTAAAGTCTTCCTGAAATTTGCACTGGACAAAAGATACATGTAAAAATTGAATACATTGTTTGAGCATGTAACAAGGTAAGCGATAAGGAAACTCAAGCTTTTGGCCTCCGGGTACTTTTCACCCAATTCACGTGCAAACACGTTCCAAAAAAGATGATCTAGTGGATAAACAAGCATAAAGACTACAAACGCTGATGACATAACAACAAGCATGACTGTTACGTCAGAATCGTCATTCTTCTTCGATGTTCCAAGATTTGTTACATCACGTGTCCTTAGCTTATAAAGAATTGCAAGATTCCCAAATGAAACCAGAATTATTGGGATGTAAGCATCAAATACCTGGTAAAGTAGATCTTGCATAGTAATCAGCCATGCCGGGAACCACTTTGGAAACGAGCACATTCCGGGGTCGATTTCTGGCGGATTAAATTCCATCCACAGGAAACTAAAATATATGGGGATGTGTATACCAATGTTACCTGTTAGCATTATCTTTGCTTTTTTCAAAGTACAGTAGGTCGGGGCAAATAGTGGAAACCATACAGCTACGACTCTGTCGAGGGTGAGAGTCACCACGCACCAAGTGGCCACGCCATTGAAATAATAACCATTGAAGATATACTCTTTACAAAACACCAATCCCCACGGAACGACCAACTCTGGAGCATTTTGCATGATTGCAGAATGAATGAGGTTGTTGAGAGCAAGAATATCTGCTACTGCAAGTGCTTTGAAATGGAACGAAGCGACAGGGCTATTCTTATGTACTATCCCTATTGTGAAGAAAGCAAGTAAATTACCTACGAACCCCACGACCAGGAGCACACATGGAAGATATAGCGAAAACAAATTCATCAACCAGAAAAATATAGTGTCGCTGCTGTCAATCGTTGTGAAGAATACTGAGGTACTGTATTCGATTTCTGAATCCATTCTTGAAGCTAAGTATTACTGTCCTTCCGAATACCGTGATCTCTGGTCTGACTTGAAATGCTAACTTGCGATCGCCACCGAGAATACTGTACTAACTGCACTGCGTGGTAGAGGGTCGCGAACAAACTATCTTGATTGAGAGCGAACGTTGATAAAATGCACAGACGTCGTACAGATTATATAGTCAGTGGTTGTTGAACCGAAGACAACATTCCGTTGGTTTGACCAGAGACGTGCCACGGAAAACGACGAGGTATACCAGGAGTGACCAGTAAAGGACTTGTGGGACATGGTATCGGCGGGCTACTTCCTGGCTAATGAATCTGCCACTTAAAGCCTGCTCCATCGTTTAGTTACAAGAATTCTTAGATTAGACAAACATCACTTCGGCAAAGTTGGTATCAAGGGAATCTAGAAATAGACCGCTATTGCGCCTGTTAATCTCGGGTTATTTTTGCTTCAAGTTTGCATCAAAGAATATAATAATACCGTGAATAACATAGTCAGAGGTGTGGTGAAGAGTTCGGCTAATTTGATACCAAATGCAAGTATGTTGAAAAAGGACATTTTCGATGACGATAGACAAATGATATACATGTACAGCTCCAAGTTGTTTAAATACTTGTTGTTAACTAGTGGTCGTTGACTACAGTACATTGTTTACAGTAAAAAGAAACAATGTAGTCAAAAAACCCTTGCTAACAACAGTGGGCCTGCACCATTCAATTCCACAATGGCTCATATGAGTAAAGACTAGCAAATGCTTCACCTAATACTAGTGTCCCACTGGCGACTTTTTCCCACGACAAGGGGCGAATCTGTAGTCTGCGACATTCCCTCGACAAGCTGCGATATTTAGCATTAATGTGCTTCGCATATGATCACGGAGCCAGAGAATCACTGCGAACATAGACGACAGTCTACGAAGATCTACGATTTTTTCATTTGTCCCTTGTCGCAGGCCAAAATTCGCCAGCGAGACACTAGTACATGTATTAAGATTTGTACAGCATAGCCTGGTGCATTTGTATTGCAAAATTCAAGTAAAAGCATTTACTAGTCTTTATTCATATGACCCATTAGCCGTGTGCTGGCCGAGTACAGAGTTCATTGGAAGCAATCGAAGCATCACGAAAACAAAGCTCAGGACGAGTTCTACACCATATGATCGGCCCGCCTATCTTCGTCGAGATTTCAACCATTTCACTAAAGTCTTCCTGAAATTTTCACTGGACAAAAGATACATGTAAAAATTGAATACATTGTTTGAGCATGTAACAAGGTAAGCGATAAGGAAACTTAAGTTTTTGGCCTCCGGGTACTTTTCACCCAATCCATGTGTAAACACGTTCCAGAAAAGATGATCTAGTGGATAAACAAGCATAAAGACTACAAACGCTGATGACATTACAACAAGCATGACTGTTACGTCAGAATCGTCATTCTTCTTCGATGTTCCAAGATTTTTTACATCTCGTGTCCTTAGTTTATAAAGAATTGCAAGATTCCCAAATGAAACCAGAATTATTGGGATGTAAGCATCAAACACCTGGTAAAGTAGATCTTGCATAGTAATCAGCCATGGAGGGAACCATTTCGGACGCGTGCACATTGCGGGGTTGATTTCTGGCGGACTGAATTCCATCCAGAGGAAACTAAAATATATGGGGATATGTATACCTATGTTACCTGTTAGCATTATCTTTGCTTTTTTCAAAGTACAGTAGGTCGAGGCAAATAGTGGAAACCATACAGCTACGACTCTGTCGAGGGTGAGAGTCACCACGCACCAAGTGGCCACGCCATTGAAATAATAACCATTGAAGATATACTCTTTACAAAACACCAATCCCCACGGAACGACCAACTCTGGAGCATTTTGCATGATTGCAGAATGAATGAGGTTGTTAAGAGCAAGAATATCTGCTACTGCAAGTGCTTTGAAATGGAACGAAGCGACAGGGCTATTTTTATGTACTATCCCTATTGTAAAGAAGGCAAGTAAATTACCTACGAACCCCACGACCAGGAGCACACATGGAAGATACAGCGAAAACAAATTCATCAACCAGAAAAATATAGTGTCGCTGCTGTCAATCGTTGTGAAGAATACTGACGTACTGTACTCGATTTCTGAATCCATTCTTGAAGCTAAGCACCACTGTCCTTCCGAATACCGTGATCTCTGGTCTGACTTGAAATGCTAACTTGCGATCGCCACCGAGAATACTGTACTAACTGCACTGCGTGGTAGAGGGTCGCGAACAAACTATCTTGACTGAGAGCCAACGTTGATAAAATGCACAGACGTCGTACAGATTATATAGTCAGTGGTTGTGGAACCGAAGGCGTCAATTCGTTGATTCAACCAAAAACGTGCCACGGAAAACGACGAGGTATACCAGGAATGATTGCTGAAGGACTTGTGGGACATGGTATCGGAGGGCTACTTCCTGGCTAAATGAATCTGCACCATTGTTAGTTACAGGAATTCACAGACCGATGTGAAGCAAAGCTCGACTAGACAAACATCACTTCGGCAAATTTGGTATCAAAGGAATCTAGAAATAGACCGCTACTGCGCGTGTTAATCTCGGGTTATTTTTGCTTCACGTTTGGATCAAAGAATATAATAATACCGTGAATAACATAGTCAGAGGTGTGGTGAAGAGTTCGACTATTTTGATAACAAATGCAAGGATGATTTTATATCATGTCGAAAAAGTACATTTTCGATGACGACACACAAATGATACAGTATCACTGCATACATTTGTTTGAATACGTATTGTTTACTAGTGGTCGTTGACTACAGTGCATTGTGGAATTCTTTAATATATGTGGAATTCTTTAACATGAAGTTTTAGTCAAATGAAAAGCAAGCTCGACCAGTACATATTACTGCAGCAATTCCTGTATGGGAATCTATAAATAGACTGCAACTGTACGTGTCAAACTCGGATGATTAGGTTATATTTTCGTCAAGGTTGCCTTCATACTTGATGGTAATAATATCAGCAATAATATTGCAAAATTCAAGTAAAAGCATTTACTAGTCTTTATTCATATGACCCATTTAGCCGTGTGCTGGCCGAGTACAGAGTTCATTGGAAGCAATTGAAGGCATCACGAAAACAAAGCCCAGGACGAGTTCTACACCATATGATCAGCCCGCCTATCTTCGTCGAGATTTCAACCATTTCACTAAAGTCTTCCTAAAATTTGCACTGGACAAAAGATACATGTAAAAATTGAATACATTGTTTGAGCATGTAACAAGGTAAGCGATAAGGAAACTCAAGCTTTTGGCCTCCGGGTACTTTTCACCCAATCCATGTGTAAACACGTTCCAGAAAAGATGATCTAGTGGATAAACAAGCATGAAGACTACAAACGCTGATGACATTACAACAAGCATGACTGTTACGTCAGAATCGTCATTCTTCTTCGATTTTCCAAGATTGTTTACATCACGTGTCCTTAGCTTATAAAGAATTGCAAGATTCCCAAATGAAACCAGAATTATTGGGATGTAAGCATCGAATACCTGGTAAAGTAGATCTTGCATAGTACTCAACCATGCCGGGAACCACTTTGGAAACGAGCACATTTCGGGGTCGATTTCTGGCGGATTAAATTCTGCCCACAGGAAACTAAAATAAATGGGAATATGTATGCTGATGTTACCTGTTAGCATTATCTTTGCTTTTTTCAAAGTACAGTAGGTCGAGGCAAATAGTGGAAACCATACAGCTACGAATCTGTCGAGTGTGAGAGTCACCACGCACCAAGTGGCCACGCCATTGAAATAATAACCATTGAAGATATACTCTTTACAAAACACCAATCCCCACGGAACGATCAACTCTGGAGCATTTTGCATGATTACGGAATGAACCAAGTTGTTAGAAGCAAGAATATCTGCTACTGCAAGTGCTTTGAAATGGAACGAAGCGACAGGGCTATTTTTATGTACTATCCCTATTGTGAAGAAAGCAAGTAAATTACCTAGGAACCCCACGACCAGGAGCACACATGGAAGATACAGCGAAAACAAATTCATCAACCATAAAAATATGGTGTCGCTGCTGTCAACCGTTGTGAAGATTGCTGACGTACTGTATTCGATCGCTGAATCCATGCCTAGAAGCTTACGAACCGTCTCTGGTCTGACTTCACTTGTTAATTTGCGACTGACAGCCAACGCTATTCCAACGGCACTGCGTCTTCGTGTTCGAGGACTGTGAACCGAACCAGTTATCTTGAGTGAAAGCCACCCTTAAAAGAATGCACTGACGTACATAGTATCATAAAAGAATGAGTACCGAAGGAATCATTTCGTTGGTTTAACAAAAGACGCCCCACGGAAAACGACGAGGTATACCAGGAATAATTGGTGAAGGACTTGTTGGACATGGTTTCGGCGGGTCACTTCCTGGATACTGCATGCCTGGCTTGTTGAAGCTGCTACGTAAAGCCTTGTTTCTCACATCGATGTAAAGCAAATCTCAACAAACCACCATCTATTACTTGAAGCAGCAATTCCTGTACCATCAAGGGAATCTAGAAATAGACAACTTCTGAGTACGTCAAACTCGGTTATTTTTGGTTCGGTTATTTTTGCTTCGTGTTGTTTCAACAAATATTTCATATATCCTAATTGCTAATAATACCACCAATAATACCATAAACTAATAAAAGAAACTATAAACGTCTCACTGGTGATTTCAATATTCCCCGACTTGTCCTCTTCTAGCCCTCATAACTTTGTTCGTATTCGACGGATTCCACTGATATAACTTGCATTGTAAAATAGATTATCTTGTCTATCACCGCCCTACGTTTCATTTCAATCGATCACTACGCACTTTGACATAATACTAGTTTGAACCTGGCAATGATATATCAAAAACCCCGGGCACGATGTATCCAGAGGCAGACAGTGAGACGTTTATAGTTTCTTTTATTAGTTTATGATAATACGTGTATAGTCAACGGTGGAAAAGGGTTGGTCTTTTTTTGATACCAAATGATTCAGTTAAAAAAGGACATTTGCGATGACTACATTCATGTGCATACATACATGTGCAGCGAATAACGTTAGGGTCACTTAAAGTGATTACATGTATAGTGGGGGGGNGGGGGGGGGCAAGTCTATTTTCTGTGTAGTTTTCTGACCTGTCAGATCGATTCCAATCATTCGTTGATGCAGTCTACTTTATCGTTGACAACATGAAAATCACTCACAATCCACGCTAATTACCAGTCTTGAGAAGGTTTCTACCTTTGGATGACACCAGGGCAAGCATTGAAACTATTTCTTGGTTTGTAACGGCCCGCCTTTACGCAATAACGATTTCTTTCTGAGAAATCTTGGTGTGGAGCCTGATTTACAATGCAAACACCCAATACTCCCTTCTTCTGGATGTGAGCGACAGGTAGAACGGGGGTTTGCAGGGTAATATGGATTTAGATGTACGGCAGACACACCTTCCACCAGAGTTGATCTCACACGTTTGATTTATCCTGTACCTAATGAAGACATCTGCAGAATGTTTATTCTACCGTATTTGGAGGTAATGTGTTAGTGATAGGATGGGAAACATGTCCACAGCTTTCTAACCTTAAGACGATACTGAGTTTGCTTTTTTACATACGAATGCGAAAAAGAAACAAGAGATAGTCTATGTTGTCAGCGAGGGTCAGACTGGAAACGACAGATCAGTGTATATCAAGAACATCGAGTGAACCAAACAAACACTACACCTGAAACATGTGTTGGACCAGAAGCGGCAAGACGTCACGATAACGGAAGGAAATGGTATGTCCTTTCAGTCTCTTGGATACCTTAATGAGGTGTCTTTGACTACAGTGCATTGTTATGATAAAAAAGCTCATGTGGTCAAAAAACCCTCTTTCACGTTGACAGGTGCTGGGAGCGATTCCACATTTATTCGACGTCTTTTCCGTGTTGCACAGCGTCAAGGACGTCGTGACGCGACAACATTGCGTTGCTTTGCTCTGTTTTTGACGTCTTCGGTACGACCCCTTACAGCACCGACTGGTTGGCTAAGAAATGATGCGGGTTCCTCATTAGTAATCGGTAGCCGAGTGCTGGTGGCCAAGTCACGACTTCCTGACGTCACGAAACCAGGATGTGGTCAGCACGGTCTATGATCTTGCCACGTGTCGTCGTCCCGATTTCAACGTTGTCATTAAAACCTTCCTGAAATTTGCACTGGACAAAAGATACATGTAAAAATTCAACGCATGGTTTGCAGCGGCAACAAAGTACACAACAACAAAACTCAAGTTTCTGACGTCTGGGTAGCGTTCTGCCCATCCATGTGTAAACACGTTCCAGAAAAAATAATCTAACGGATAAGAAAGCATGAAGAAAATAAAAGCAGTTGACATTGTAACAAGCATGACTGTTATGTCGGAATCGTCATTCTTTCTGGATGATCCAAGATTTTTTACATCTCGTGTCCTTAGCTTATAAAGAATTGCAAGATTCCCAAATGAAACCAGAATTGTTGGGATGTAAACATCAAACACCTGGTAAAGTAGATCTTGCATGGTAACGACCCATGGAGGGAACCATTTCGGGAGCAAGCACATTTCATTGTTGAATTCGTTTGTTGCATTGAACTCGCTCCACAGAAAAGTAAAATAAATGGGAATATGTATGCCAATGTTACCTGTTAGCATTATCTTTGCTTTTTTCAAAGTACAGTAGGTCGAAGCAAATAGTGGAAACCATACAGCTACGACTCTGTCGAGGGTGAGAGTCACCACGCACCAAACAGCAACACCAGTAAAGTAGTATCCATTGAAGACATATTCTTTACAAAATACTTCTCCCCACGGAATGACCAACTCTGGAGCATTTTGCTTTATTACAGCATGAATCATATCATTAGAAGCAAGAATATCTGCTACTGCAAGTGCTTTGAAATGGAAAGAAGCGACAGGACTATTTTTATGTACTATCCCTATTGTGAAGAAAGCAAGTGAATTACCTACGAACCCCACGACCAGGAGCACACATGGAAGATATAGCGAAAACAAATCCATCAACCACAAAAATATGGTATCGCTGCTGTCAGTTGTTGTGAAGAATGCTGACGTACTGTATTCGATTTCTGAATCCATTCTTGAAGCTAAGTATTACTGTCCTTCCGAATACCGTGATCTCTGGTCTGACTTCAAGTGCTAATTTGCGACCGCCACAGAGAATACTAACTGCACTGCGTGGTAGAGGGTCGCAAACAAACTATCTTGATTGAGAGCCAACGTTGATAAAATGCACAGACGTCGTACAGGTTACATGTATGTAGTCAGTGGTTGTGGTGGAACCGAAGGCAACATTTCGTTTGTTTAACCAAAAACGTGCCATAGAAAACGACGAGGTATGCATGTACCAGGAATGATTGCTGAAGGACTTGTGGGACATGGTTTCGGCGGGCTACTTCCTGGCTAAATGAATCTGAGTTACTGGAATTTTCACACCGATGTGAAGCAAAGCTCGACTAGACAAACATCACTTCGGCAAATTTGGTATCAAAGGAATCTAGAAATAGACCGCTACTGCGCGTGTTAATCTCGGGTTATTTTTGCTTCACGTTTGGATCAAAGAATATAATAATACCATGAATAACATAGTCAGAGGTGTGGTGAAGAGTTCGACTATTTTGATACCAAATGCAAGTATGATTTTATATCACGTTGAAAGAATATGGTGTCGCTGCTGTCAACCGTTGTGAAGATTGCTGATAATGTATTCGATCGCTGAATCCATGCCTATAAGCTGTAGGTGTCCTTACGAACCGTTTCTAGTCTGACTACACGTGCTGATTTGCTACGGCCAGCCAGCCTATTCCAACGGCACTGCGTCTTCGTGTTCGAGGATTGTGAACCGAACAAGTTATCTTGAGTGAAAGCCAGCCTTAAAAGAATGCACTGACATTGTGCATACACTGAAAAAAAAATCCTAATCATGTTGAGTACTTTCGGGGTACTCGTTTTGTCCGTGAGATGAGCAGAAAGGTACTCATATTGAGTAGAAAGCATGAAAATCATTCACAATCCACGCTAATTACCACTTGACGAAGGGTTCTACCTTTGGATGACACCAGGGCAAGCATTGAAACTATTTCTTGGTTTGTAACGGCCCGCCTTTACGCAATAACGATTTCTTTCTGAGAAATCTTGGTGTGGAGCCTGATGTACAATGCAAACACCCAATACTCCCTTCTTCTGGATGTGAGTGACAGGTAGAATGGGCGTTTGTAGTACGGTGTAATATGCACTTAGATGTATGGCAGAAACACCTATCAGAGATGATCTCCCATTTTTAGTTGTCGCCTACCCTAACGAAGACATCCACAGAATGTTTTATCTATGGAAGTAATTGTTAGTGGGGAAACTGGTCAACAACATTTTAGCCTTGAGATGATACTGAGTTTTGCTTTTTCACACACGAATACGAAAAGCATCAAGTGGTATGTTGTCAGCCGAGGGTCAGACTGGAAATGTAGGATCAGTGTATATCAAGAACACCGAGTGAACCAAACAAACAAACACTATACGTAAGATGGACCACAAGTTGGTCGCACAAGTGGCTAGACACCGCGATAACGGAAGGAAATGGTATGTCCTTTCAGTCTCTGGCATACCTTGTTAATAAGGTGTCTTTGACTACAGTGCATTGTTCTGATCAAAAAGCTCATGTGGTCAAAAAACCCTCTTTCACATTGACAGGTGCTGTGAGCGATTCCACATTTATTCGACGTCTTTTCCGTGTTGCACAGCGTCAAGGACGTCGTGACGCGACAACAATTGCGTTAGTGCTCTGTTTTTGACGTCTTCGGTACAACCGTTTACAGCGCCGACCGGTTGGCTAAGAAATGATGCGGGTTCCTCATTAGAAAACCGGTAGCCGCGTGCTGGTGGCCAAGTCACGACGTCACGAAACCAGGATGTGGTCAGCACGGTCTATGATCTTGCCACGTGTCGTCGTCCCGATTTCAAAGTTGTCATTAAAACCTTCCTGAAATTTGCACTGGACAAAAGATACATGTAAAAATTCAACGCATGGTTTGCAGCGGCAACAAAGTACACAACAACGAAACTCAAGTTTCTGACGTCTGGGTAGCGTTCTTCCCATCCATGTGTAAACACGTTCCAGAAAAAATGATCTAACGGATAAGCAAGCATGAAGAAAATAAAAGCAGTTGACATTGTAACAAGCATGACTGTTATGTCGGAATCGTCATTCTTTCTGGATGATCCGAGATTTGTTATATCACGTGTTCTTAGCTTATAAAGAATTGCAAGATTCCCAAATGAAACCAGAATTATTGGGATGTAAGCATCAGACACCTGGTAAAGTAGATCTTGCATGGTAACGACCC
Source organism: Notospermus geniculatus (assembly GCA_002633025.1). NCBI lineage: Eukaryota > Metazoa > Nemertea > Pilidiophora > Heteronemertea > Lineidae > Notospermus > Notospermus geniculatus. The sequence continues at coordinate 288,819 of NMRB01000043.1, forward strand.
ATGGCGGGAACCATTTCGGGAGCAAGCACATTTCGTGGTTAATTTCTTTCGGCGGGTAGAATTCTGTCCACAGGAAACTAAAATAAATGGGAATATGTATGCTGATGTTACCTGCTAGCATTATCTTTGCTTTTTTCAAAGTACAGTAGGTCGAGGCAAAGAGTGGAAAACATACAGCTACGACTCTGTCGAGGGTGAGAGTCACCACGCACCAAACAGCAACACCAGTAAAGTAGTATCCATTGAAGACATATTCTTTACAAAATACTTCTCCCCACGGAATGACCAACTCTGGAGCATTTTGCATTATTACAGCATGAATAATATCATTAGAAGCAAGAATATCTGCTACTGCAAGTGCTTTGAAATGGAAAGAAGCGACAGGGCTATTTTTATGTACTATCCCTATTGTGAAGAAAGCAAGTGAATTACCTACGAACCCCACGACCAGGAGCACACATGGAAGATATAGCGAAAACAAATCCATCAACCATAAAAATATAGTGTCGCTGCCGTCAATCGTTGTGAAGAATACTGACGTACCGGTACTGTATTCGATTTCTGAATCCATTCTTGAAGCTAAGTATTACTGTCCTTCCGAATACCGTGATCTCTGATCTGACTTCAAGTGCTAATTTGTGACCGCCACCGAGAATACTATTCCAACTGCACTGCGTGGTCGAGGGTCGCGAACAAACTATCTTGACTGAGAGCCAACGTTGATAAAATGCACAGACTTCGTACAGGTTATAGTGTCAGTGGTTTGGAACCGAAGGCAACATTTCGTTTTAACCAAAGACGTGGCGCGGGAAACGACGAGGTATACCGGGAATGACTAGTAAAGGACTTGTGGGACATGGTATCGGCGGGCTACTTCCTGGCTAAATGAATCTGCCACTTAAAGCCTGCTCCATTGTTAGTTACAGGAATTCACAGACCGATGTGAAGCAAAGCTTCGGCAAATTTGGCATCAAAGGAATCTAGAAATAGACCGCTACTGCGCGTGTAAAATTTCGGGTTATTTTTGCTTCACGTTTGGATCAAAGAATATAATAATACCATGAATAACATAGTCAGAGGTGTGAAGATGAAAGTAAGCAGAAAGATGCTACTAACTTTTTATCGTTAATTCTCAATAGACTCTGACATTAGCGCCACGGGTAGGCCCCTCCAACGACACCCAAGCTTCAGTCAAGTCAATTCAGGTCAGCACTGAGCACTTGTGCTGGTGACAGCCTGCTGGCTTCACCCAATGCCTTCAAGCAAAGGGCTTTGTTTAACAACCCATGTTTCCTGATAACGATAACATTGGCAATAACAATAGCCAACCTGTAATGAAATGACACCATAGATGTACACGCACAGTCTTGCTCACGCATTGGGAATTCGTTGGAATCGAGCACCCATCCAAGTCTGCTTGTTAATGTGTACCATTAGTGTACGACTATCTAAATGTAGAAAACAGTGTGGACGTACCCTTCCTTCTCGTTCCAAGACATCCTTCATTAAAGCTATGAGCTCCTCGCTCTCAATCTCACCATTCCCGTCCTGTAAAGGAACGAAGTTGTAGAGCTAGTAGGGCTACGCCTGACCATGAACACTTCGTGGTCACCCAAAGCATCAAGAATCGCCTTTCGTTGTCTCATAATCATAGCACTTTAGTCAAATTCGGCGGCAATGTACTCGCCGTGGAACAGAACAACTTACCCTGTCATAGTGAGAGAAAATGTCATTGAATGCCTCCTTCGTTAGCTGGAAAAAGCAAAAACAAATTCATCATCAAATCATCTTCGTACTCGCCTTTGACATCACGGATGAGGTCAGACCGATCAGCGTACCAACTGTGGAGATGGTAGAAAGACCAACAACATTTGGATCGGCAGATCCTCAGCCACATCAAACCCGTCGCATGTCGTCAACCGTAGGCCATCGTGATAGTGCATCAACTGAACTGAACCGGCGGGGGGGGGGGTCATTTTGGGCTATTCATGCTTTGGCGACCGACGATTCACCTGTTACCCAGTGGGGGCACTCGCCTGATAATTACTCTGTTGTAAGCTGGGCCAACGAATGCCGAAAACGTGTTTCACGATCCTACACATGCTGACTGTCAAATGGCGAGCCGTGAATCGAGCACTTCGTGTATTTTCTTAAGAAATGCGCCATTGCCGGCGGTATTTGGTATAGGCCCTACTGGAGTTATGTTACCGGTTACGATAAGGCAGTGGAGTTTGACAAGTTGTACACTGAGGATGTTAATCACACTTACGCTCCCTTTGCCACTTTGAAACTGTCCTAGGAAGTTTTCTTCGACAGGCAACAGTCTGAAAATGCAAATTTAATTACTAATCAATCAGACAACCAAATGGAAATAATTAGGATTAAGAAACATGCAAAAAAACATTGAAAAGGGTAAGAGCGTCGCCCCCCGCCCCCTCGAAAAACAACGAAAAATCGAAAAGAAGTCGACCGATAGAATTATTCACTGCCATTTTGCATCAATATGTCGAGTTGGTCCTGTTTATGAGAATAACAAAGGATGAACGAATGCCTCGAACATTATTCTACATACATGTATGTTTAACTTTATTGAGGGATAATTAATTATCGAAATGGATACTGGTTGTTGGTTCACACTGGTTCGTTGAAAGCGCTCTGGCCTCCTTGGACAGCGGGCTAAGGCGCGAAAATGTTAGATTTAAAGGTTGTGCTCATGCATTTGAAGAGAGAAAATTGATTAAAAAACATTTGCATGGTGATGATAGAGCGGACATCATTCGTAAGGTGCGGACAGTCGCTGAATGCATTTCAAAACATGACGTAGACCATATTATATTTCCTTCAACCAGTACTCTTTACAGTAGGTAACATGGTGGGTCATCAAACGAAGTACCACACAATCAATCTTGACAGAACAACGTCACATTTTTAAACAACACTTCACCAGGCAGCTGGATATGCGAAGATCATTCTGTAGAGGGCGTGTTGATAGCGTAGAAAGGAATGAGATAGACAGACCAGGTAAACCGCCAACTAGGACTACCAAAGCAAAGGTCGACGCTGTCTTTTTACAGTGTGTGGCTCTAGAAAGCGTCCCACGACAGCATAAACATCCCGATATGAACTGCACAAAACCATGACATGCAACGCCATTGCTGCAAGGGAATGACTTGTAAAGTATGTTATGTCAGCTCCTTTATTAAAGTAGGTCACCTAACGAGAGACTTACGCTGCGGACTGTAGGGTTAATGCATCATACAATCGATATGACACGCTTTTGATTACTGACGTATTTTTATAAGGAAGAGGTTAACACACAGTACCATCAGCATACCCTGGACAATTTTTACGACATCGGATAAAAAATCGTGCAAATGGACGCTAGAAAAATCTCCCAAAAAGCAATTTAGAAATCCTGATGCATGTTACAACTTGTCTTACTTTATACATCGGTGTCAGTACTACAGTTCACAGGAGTGCGTATAGACAGTGGTACGGGAAACCATACACATATTTCAAGTGAAAGATAGTTGATATTTGTATCTTATTCATCCATTTATCACCCAGCGGCCAATTCCGACAGCAGATTCGTGCGCATGCCCACATGCAGTAACCATGTTGGGATATATGGGCATGCGCAAATGAAGCAATGTCCGCCTGGATGATGAATGGATGGAAAGATTCGACCCTGTTCTGTCGGTAACGAGATATCGTGCCAAAGAATGGATGCTCCAAATGGTCGGAAGGAAAGGAGAAGTTGTCTACATACTTCAGATCTTATTTCATACAGAGAAAGAAATACATGTAGTTTGTTGAAGGTTAGGTGAATAGAACAAGAATGTTGATAGGTTTTGGTTCATGACGTCATCGTGAGCCTGGTTGATGTATAATATCCACACACTGCCGCCCCCATATTCGCTGCGGAGTACAAAGTGCAGACCCACATCATCGATCAACGTACATGTATATATACATGTACATCCACGTACTGTTTTGACTGTTTTCTATCGATAACTTTTACATGTATGATGATATAATGCAAACGACGCCAACTTTGTCCAAAATAGCCCAGTAGACATCTCGACCTTTCCTATACATTCCATGAATTCGACCATTCAGTGCATGATATGATGCCAATATTTTAAAAATGGAAAAATTTGAAGAGGAAGAAAGCCTGAAAGCATTGAATCATAACCATGATTAAGCTTACTTTGACAATTCGGCCAGTTCGATTTTTCCGTCTCTATTGGTATCATAAAGATCAATGATAGTATCTCTATAACCGTTGATCATTTGTGGGTTGATGGCCTGGAAGTGAAAGAACTATTAGAAATGACGACACCTAAACTGCTTCGGGAGTATCCCCTAACTTACTTGGACAGTTCTGAGAGTTCGATCTTCCCATCCTGGTTGCTGTCATACAGCTTTATAATAGTTTGTTTATAGTCACTTAACATTGACGGGTTGATCGCCTGAAAATGATAGAGAAAGTGAAATGACTGGTTCACGTGTTTGTTATTCTCTACATTCAGCTACATGTACATGTATCTACACATCAGGAGACGGCATCAACAGAAAGAAAGAGAAACAAAGACAAACGTACCTACCATAAAAACATGCTTTTAAAGCGAAAAAATCCTGTACTCATTCATGAAGAGATGATTACTGCACGTTGACGAACTCTGTATACAGTATGTCTATATAACTGGACTCAATCTTTACCGAGGCACGGACGAGCCTAAAGGCCCGTTTACACATGCAACTTTTCATATGCAACTTCATGCAACTTGTTGCATAAACCTGATGAGACCAAAAAGTTTCATAAAAGTTGCATGTGTAAACGGGCATGCAACTTGTTGCAACTCGATCACGCTGGATGTTGCATCGATTTTTCTATGTGTAAACCGTTCCAGGTAGTTTGCAACAAGTTGCAAGTTGCTGCAACTTGCAACTTGATGCAACCTAGTGTAAACCGCCCTTAAGCATATTTCAGGCCATGTGGAAAATTCGGTTGCGGACGGGGCAGTCTTATCAGCTAACACCTCAAAAGGGATGGACAGTTTAAGAAAGTGGGGCTCAGTGTCAATCGTCCTTCCCTGATTTGTCAAAAGTATCATTGAAGAGAGAGAGAGCCCCATTTTGTCTGAAGCGATTGTCATCTGGCCTCTCAACATGAGCTTTTTAATGAGGGACGTTGTTGTTGTGAACAGTTCGAAGCAATGCACTTCTATTTCTTTCAATGGCACCGTAGTCTGAATGGTTTTCAGTTTATTTCTACGACATCCACACCAAATCCATGCTGGCCAAACGTTGCCGATTGGATTAGCACAACTCGACCGACACCTGCCAGTGGCCATGATCATCATCAGCTTCACTTGACTCAATTCGCTATCGAACAATTGATTTACTTCACACAAACAATGCACTTGTTGGCAACACGTCGGAGGACATGATTTTTTTGTCGCGGTGATCGGCATGTTACAAAATAGCTGCTGTGGATGGTGTGGTTCGGAGTAACTGGTGCCTGTCCGGATGATTCCTACACGGACTATTGTCACATGTTTGTCTATTTAAACTACCATGCAGTGATTCTACCGACGCTCGTCACCACGCTTCTCTGCTATACTAAGAAAGCACTTCCTTCAGTGCACGACATAGGATCCGAGAACATGAAATACGTTTACATCAGGTTTAGAAGGATATTCGAACTGATCATGGAAATAAGATATTTACAATCATTTTGCAGCTGAAGAGCTATTCTGAAAGTTCTGTCCGAAAAAGAAATTGGAATGATGAAGAGAGAATGATTAGTTGAGTATGGAAAACAAAAAAGAACTTTTTTGTTGAACACGTCAAGACGAAATGTTGAAGTGACTGACAAAACTAGCTATAAAGCATTCTAAAGTGCAAAATAATGGAATGAACTAGCAGTGAGTTTGTGTAATCGACATAAAACCCATGTCTTGCAATTATTACCAAGGTAAGAATTATTTACTACCATGGTAGAAAATATTTACTAGCATGGTAGTAAATAATTACAGCATGGTGGATTTATGGCAGGGACGGCTTGCGATATATTGTCACATGTTTGTCTATTTAAACTACCATGCAGTGATTCTACCGACGCTCGTCACCACGCTTCTCTGCTATACTAAGAAAGCACTTTCTTCAGTGCACGACATAGGATCCGAGAACATGAAATACTTTTACATCAGGTTTAGAAGGATATTAGAACTGATCATGGAAGGAGGATATTTACAATCATTTTGCAGCTGAAGAGCTATTCTGAAAATTCTGTCCGAAAAAGAAATTGGAATGATGAAGAGAGAATGATTAGTTGAGTATGGAAAATAAAAAAGAACTTTTTTGTTGAACACGTCAAGACGAAATGTTGAAGTGACGGACAAAACTAGCTATAAAGCATTCTAAAGTGCAAAATAATGGAATGAACTAGCAGTGAGTTTGTGTAATCGACATAAAACCCATGTCTTGCACTCTCATCAACTCAAGTGTCCAAATGCAGGTCTAAAACATCACTACTGTGTGTAAGGTATGGTGTGGAGAGAAGGAGCAGGAAAAGGGACCAATTTCCCTTTTCCCATCTGCGTACGGTTGGACATGGCCATGGGGCGATTACTTATGATATTTTGATAGATTTTCTACACTCGTGTATTGTTAGAGATGTAGTGGATACAATGTACAGTTGTGCAGGTTGTCATGGCCCAGACCCGCGTATCGAATTATACTTCCAGCTTACCACATGCAACACGTTCAGGCAGCGTGAAGAATGAGTGTATGTACAGAATGAATGGACACCCGCCTCATCGTCGTCATCTTGTAATTGCAAGTCTATCAACTCCTTTCATACACAAAGTAAGCAATGATTTGTACATGTGCAGAGATGCTCCTTGAGTTTCCTTCTAAAAGATGTTACTAAAAATAACCATCTGACAATCATTAGTGGTTTAGAGACACTCACAGCTTCGACACACAAGTTCGGGTCTCACAGCACCGTCATGACCGTAGTCGAGGTGTCTGTCTGTCTAAATCGTGCTGCCTTCGTCGAAAGTGAGTTACACCACCAGGTTGTCATGCTCCTTGATGTATTCAATGATGTACTGACAGATGACAGTTCCACGAACACAACCATCGGCAAGTCTGTGACCAGCCATCCTCCCATCGCAGAGCTTTGGTCTCGCTCCTCTTCTTATGCTCGAGTGTATGAAGAGGAGCGAGACCAAAGCTCTGCGATGGGAGGATGGTGACCAGCAGGTGGTTTTCATGTCAAAATCAACTATGACGGTTCAAGAAAGCCGATCATATCCGATGTTAGTTTAGACGTGATCACCATTCACGACGACAGGAACAGTGCATCACTGAATACGAAGAACTTGAACTGTTGGTTGACCATCACGTTAGACCGAGGGTGTACATGCAACATTTCACGTCTGAACAAACCAATTGTGATTATCAGATGGTGTCAACTAAAGGGACGTCGAGTGTAAAACACATGCCATAGAATGCAACTACCACTACTGACCAGGTAGAAGCGTCTGGAGAGCTTCTTAAAGAGACTCTTGAAAGGTGATGTTTGTTTCTTCTCCTTGTCCTGGAAGTATTGGAAAGGGCAAGACGATAAGGGACTTCTTTTCGTGTTATAGCTGTATCATTAAACCCCTGTGATCGGCGGTGGAGTGTATTGTCATAGTTCCATGCTTGTATATTTGAATACAGACTGAGGTATACAGATAGTCGGGCTAGGGGAAAACAACAGGTCTACATGATCATCATATTGAACTATCGTAACTTACCCCATGGAAGTATTATTAAGTCTTCATAATACCTCCATGGTTACCCCCGTAAGACACCAGGGGTAGCGAGCATAAAGGGGTCGTAACCCTACGTCTGACCTAAGCCAGGCGTAGTGCTCGTTGTGGCCCTTGCACTACGCCTGGTTTAGGCCTGACGTAGGGTTACGACCTCTTTATGCTCACTACCCCTGGTACGTATTGGGATCCGTTAGCCTCACTTCGCCTATAAGCGCTGCTCCACGTGGGAGTCATTTTCCCGTGTAAGTTGGCTTTCTATGGGCAACTTAACCATAGAAAGCTGAGGGCGGCCTTGTGGCCATTGGTCTCAGCGCAAGATGTAAGAAAACCGGAAATGATGAATTGCCCATTGAGAGCCAACTGCATGCCAGCAGAAATCTCTCTCGTGGAGCAGCGTCTTCACAAAATGTCTTGAGATTCATGTCGTTCTTGCTTCACCAAAGGAGAAATGTAAAATGCCTCGGGAGCCCACCGCCACTTCCCAAAAGAATAGCCTTCACGAGAGGGACTACCACACGAGGAGGTACAAAAGACATGACTGTGAAAGCATTTCTCAATGTCAACGATAGACATGACCACACCACACAAAAAGCTGTTGAAAATACAAGAAATTAAATGAAATCTCGTCCATTATAGCATTCCTTTCATCAACATCAAACTCGTCACCAGAACGTGGTTATCAAAATGATCACCAGGCGGAGCAGGGGAAGGCTCTAATTTTCCCTGGCTGAACTCGCCGTTTTATACAGTACCGTGTGTTTCCAATGTAGAATCTACTTGTAGGACAAACAAAGCACGACTTCCTGCCATGAATTATTTGGTTACCACTGACAGCAGTCGACACTGGTCAACATACATGTGATCCAAGACACTCCTGCAGCTTGTTCTACATGTATACTATCTAATGGTTTGTAGAGTAGACCGATTAAACCTCCCTTGCAGAAGGTCCAAGGAACTCTTGGTCGTTTTCTCCATGTTACCGCCAGGTGGTTAAAGAAAAACGATTTACCTCTGCATTGTGCAGCAGCAAATCTCGTAAGAATCCTTCAAGTTCGTCAATTTCGAGGTATCCACTTCTATCCTGTAAAAAAAGATGTATATTCAGCCCGATCAATCAGCCAATCCCCTGGTAGAAACCTGTAGTTCCATATCTGACCACCAGACGGCCGTTAGTTTCGACTCTCACAGCTAGGAGGCTCTGTAGCAGTTAGATGCAAAGAACGAGCAATATGATTGCTTCCAACAGAAAATCGGCTTCAACCAATCACTATACTTCCCCTTACCTTGTCATAATGGTACCAAATCTTCAGGAACTCGACGGATGTCAGCTAGGTAGAAAAATATAGAAATCTCATTAAAGAAGTTGCTCGCTGATTATATATTTAGCATAGGAATACACGAATGGTTGTAAAAATGGTATAAAATGGCCATGTTGCATATTATTTCTGCAAAAGCATGATATGGCAACCATTTTATTTGTTGAAGATTACAAAATAAAAAGTACGGGCTAACATGTCATTAACTAAACTAACTACGGAAGCATGTTCGAAAATAAGCTTCATAAGGGGCCTAAAGGTATGAACATTCTAATGTGCTTATCTACTGTTATTGAGAAACGGAAATCACGAGAGCTTGGGGAAATGATAGCGGTGGTGATTTAGAAACAAAATTCATTCAATTCATTCTGTTAATGTGGGTGTAAGTGAAACTCTATCCAAAATAAAATATCCTAACATTGTCAGCGTTAGTTGATGCCAGTAGTGTCGGTAGTCTTGCACAGATTGATCAGTACTCGCGTAGAGGGCATGCTAAACAATGTACTACTGTACATGTATTTTCATTCTAGGACTGATTTTCAATAAAACCCTAAGAATATAGCAGGATAATTACTTTGGTAGTTAATGAATCTGCAGTGACACCCTAACCAATAACTATGTGTCACAAACGTTTGGTATTTGGAAGCGAAAGGATTCAAGCTGATATTAGTTGTAAGAATACCAGTGAAGGGTTTTAAGATCGGTTCACGTTGGGGGTTCCCTAATCATGGCGGATTATTCGTCTTTAACGTTCAAAATACTAACTCTAATACTTTACAAAACAAGTTCACGAAAAGTACATATGCAACAGAATTATCGAATAACGAATAACAAGCCAAAACGAAACAAAATGTGAGGATGGTTTAGGTGCACAACATTGACAGAATGGTCAGACTTTAGGACGTTGTTACGGCGAGTTTAGAGTGAAGTAAAAAGTACGTCTAAAGGGATGCCATATTTTGTATGCACATCCATGATCGAAATAAAAAAAATGGGTGGATTCACAATCGATAATTTGCCAGTGGGTGAATATCAATAATTACACTTGGGTTCAAACAAACTTGCCTCGGATAACATTCGTGAGTAAAAAACGTGCATTTGTAATCATTTTTATGATCCGTTTATTGTTGTGCTTGATTAGATGCAAAAAACTGCTCAAGGCCGTGAACACACAACAGCAAACGTGGCAATGTTTACTAGGTTTTATCATCCTGTTGTCTGCATTAGCATGAAGAATGATTATAGCTCATTGCAATGGAAAATGTATCTTTTATCTATTCAAAAACAGACAATTGCATTTGTAATGAGGCAGTGCAAATCTACAAACCAAAAAAGATGTTTGTCATTCAGAGTTGCTCTACATTTTTTTGTGATTATTTCAGGTTAAACAGAATCGTTTAATACGAGGAATGTTTACGAGGAATGCAATACAACAAAATCAGAGATCCATAGGAACTGACCATCCTGCCGTAGTTGACTACAAAAAAATCAAACAAGACAACAAATGAAATGCAACTTAAGCAACACAGATCAAACAAGGAAGGAATAGGAAAGATGCATGAAATGGACGAGCTTCTTCTCTTAGTAAACTGTTACACATCAGTGGTTTTGACCCAGGTAAGTTTAACTCTTGGCCTGGGAAGCCAATGCAATGACGTCTCATGAAGCATCGTATCATAAATCGTTTGTAAAATGAATTGAGATACTCATCAGCAGTCAAAGTAGTGCTTCTCAGTTTGTAGACACTTACTCGATTAGGACGAATGGATTCAAACTTTCTACGCCACAATTTTCAATAAACATGAAGATTTTTGAGTCGAATGACATCGCTTAATCCAGTACCAAGACCGTAAATGAGATATAGCAATCGTTGACATCATGAAATCATGGCAAGGTTAAGCTTTCTGCTGGTTGCAGGCTCTGTTTGTTTGTTATAGGGCAACCGGAGGACGTACCTCCATTGGTATCGACGTCGATACAACATGAGAAGTGCATTTTAGTTTCACCAAAATGAAACGGGGCGATACAATGCTATGAGAAGACACAGAGTATTTTCGGCAGCAGTATAAATGGTTCCTGTATGAATATCTGATGAAACTCTTTCCAACCATATTAGGTCCTGCAACATTGTCGATGGCACAGGGGTCCTCACAACTTCTGCACTCGACACCTTATGACAAATAGACACACATTTAAAAGGACTTCACGGGGTGCACAGGACAATCGCACGGTGGTTTTCCAATGAGCCGGGTGCTCAGGCCTCTTGTACACTAGGACTTCACAATACCGAAACGTAATGCTTCCGGCAATTTGTTGACAATTGACGACAGCATTGAAAAACCACCGTGATTTTAATTTCAAGCATCGGAACTTTGTATGAAGTTTAAACCTAGGAATGAAACAGTGCTTACTTGTTTGATATTGTCCTTTAGTATAGAAGGACAAGGGGATTATTCTAGGATTTTCATCAACAGAATAACATCCATCAAATTCAATTGCACGTCAGTAATGTCTTGCCTATGGAAGGTTATGCACTGTACACACCTTCTGCCAACTGGAACATATACTAAAGTTGGTGAAGTATAGTTCTCAGACAAATGTGAACAAACTGGGGACATGCGGACGTGTTTGGCATAAAATGTGTTTCAACACCAGCAGTTGACATGCAGATGCACCCTTATAATATTCAACCAATGAATGAAACTATAGAAAAAATTCCCAGTTGTTCTCGCACCAGACCTTTCCTCATGCAAGACGCCCTTATATAGTCAACACAATGTTAAATTTCATTCCAAATCATATCATAAACTAATCTTCCCTAACAGGAGCAGTCAGCAGCGCCCATCGCCAAAAGACGGCAGCAAAGTTCTAGCGGACCAATACAATACAAAATTCTCCTGACTGGAGCTCAATCAACCATGATTGGGTCCGCTAAGTATTGAATTGGGCCGTAGTGACACCTATTGGTCAACTGACTGACAGCTCCTATTCTAATTCATTGATATCCTTGCACGATGTTGGTGTGTGGACGAAGACTGCTGTACTACATACGAAGGGTGGAGCGGCGTGTATGGTGTAGACAAACGAAAAAACTTCATTGAAACCTTCATCATCGCATAAACCAATATGCACACCTTTTCTCTCAATGATAGTTATATGTTTCACATTTCTTGAAAGTGGGTGAAGCATATATCATCATGATCGTATCTGACCGTACCATACACTTCAGTGCTTGCTTATAGTCGGTCAAATCGGACCGGTGCACCAACCCAGTCTGGACTTTCTGCACCTCTCTCCGCTCAGATTTTATTACCCCAAATACCCCATCTCTTTATTGTCTCTCTGAGAATTGATAAACGGACGTTTTTGTGGTCTTAGTGGCAGTGTATACGACACGGGACCTCTGGATGCATTTGTGTCAGATGAAGGCAGCATTTCGCTAGAAGGAATGTCCCAGACGCTTTGGTCGACAACCGACCGAGTTATACTGGACGAGTATTACTGACTTCATTTACAGAAGAAGTGGATGAGGGACTGATATTGATGATTGGCAAACACCAATATTGACTGACCGGATTAAGTATCGAACGCTGGCGAGAGGTCTCAAACAGCAGTACGGCATTGGAAAGTATATTGGGCTGCAGTCATTCGGAAACGTATGAAACTGCCAGAACTATCTCGAATTGCCTGGCGATCTAACCATTTAGGAGATACAGCCCACTTGCTCCAGCATCGACTGTGCCATGAACAAGCTGCTGGGAGCGTTCCGGGTGTTAATACTGTTTAGAAAGAAGAGGATGGTTCTACAGTGAGGCAAAAAGCGAGTTAATCAGAGTAAAAAGTGTGTTTTTATGTCATCATGATATATAGCGACTACCGCACCGCGTCGATGATTATCTTGTCATATAAATCAAAATGATTTTATCCATCTTTTTATGCGAGACTCGACAATGGCTGCCGGTCTGCGAGTGTGCAGGAAGAATGGACAGGAGAGAATTGACCAATAAGCTGGCCTCCAGCTGCAAGAGGCAATATACAAGGGCAAGGAGAGACACGCCGAAACTTTATGAAGGAGTAGCCTAGAGGATGTTGAAATTTATGGTAAAAGACATTTATGATGACAAGTAGAATCTCCCTTACCAGACACCTCTGCCAGGAGGACACCACTCTATAAAGGACACCATGTTCAGTCCCAAATGATCATCTCTATTCATTTTGACCTCTGTAATCAGGACACCCCTCAATTAAGGACATCATCTGTCAGTCCCAGACGTGTCCTTATTGGAGAGATTCCACTGTAGGTTCCTCACGATACTGATACTTGGTACATGTACATTTTCCAAAACATGATGGTGTTTCCTTTTAAGATACATGTATCAGGGTTTGCGGTCTATGATGATTTTTGAGAGCAAGCATTGAAGTGATATGGTACACCTCCTTCAAGGAGAGAAATGGAAATCATATGCATTTGAAACAAACAATAATGCACCCTGAATGCACGGAACAAAACATGGATATCAGTGATCCTAGCCAGGCTTACATGACCGTCCTTTTTACCGCCTAGCAGGGAGCTCTGAAATTGAATATCATAACCTGTTGCATTAGCCATGAAATGAAAAGTGCTTTTAACCAGTCACTTTATGATCCTGTTCGTAAAGTTTGATGTATTCGTTTTCGTAGAAGATACTGTTAGTTAACAACATCAATTTTGAACTGGAACAACAGGTCAAGAAACGAGCTACTTAATCCAGTTACAGGGAAAGAAAATGGCTAAGGGTCGAGCAGTTATGAGGCCTTTTTACACGGTGCGGGTTCGAGGAAACTTACATGTACCTCCTCCACCCTCCTCGGGCGGGTTCGGTTCAGGATGGATTGATCGCTTTTACACGGTGCGGTGTACCCGCCTCGATCTAGTTCGAGGTCGGTTCGTTCGATTGCGTGCCACTAGATGGCGTGTATCAACATTTACAAATCTCGCGCTAATCTCCTGATAAGTTACGCGAGTGATGTCACTCAGGGAGCGTGCTCAATCCCGCCCGAGGCCGGTGGCGGTCGGTTCGCTTTTACACGAGAGAATAACCGGCCTGCATCTACCTCCACTTTCCCGAGACTCGCACAGCGAGCTGAACAGGCCCGAGGAAGGTGGAGGTCAGTTGTTTCGCTTTTACATGGGACAAAATAACCCGGGCCGAACCCTCCTCGATCCAGTCTCGATCCGGAACGCACCCGCACCGTGTAAAAAGGCCTATAGAGTAAAGTAGCTGGTGGATGAGATAGATACACAGTCTCCTTTAGGCCAGGATGCCTTCGGTATCAGACTATCACTCATTCCTCCGTGTCACAATGATTACTTTAATTGTGTACATGATGGATGTACAGCAAACAGTCGGGCTAGTTCGGGCATCTATATATTGTTATGAAATATGTTGTAAGGTGAATCATTGAGCAGCTGGCCACCCTGCAGTCGTTGGCCACCAATTATTACACCATCTACAAATACATGGCGGCCGACTACTCGATGGCTCACCCTATACGTCAACCACAAGATTCATCCAAGGCCCGAAGCGAAATCGTTCCATGTTGATAGAATGTCACTGAACTATGACATACACCAGCGGTGCAACTATCAGAACAGACAATGCTCCAGTTGATACACGTTTCGAAACCTCAGCATTACAGAGTTTTCGCCAAGCCTCCCGAAACGCCAACGCAAACGTCTATCCTTTTGTTTGGTGCTCTCTTCGTGGCATCGAACAATGGGTTCGGCGTTGGTGTTTCGGGGGCTTTGCGAAAACTCCCTAATATTCATCACCTCTCACGTCTTTGAGTTTGCCCGCCAACATGAGGTTTGATTGTCTTACGTCATCAACAGCACATGATCTGTTCGGTTTGGTGTCATTTTCGAATTCGGTCAACATGCGGCACTGAAATGGGACACGCTCAATAGAGGGCCTGAGTTTGAACTGGTCAACTAGAGCATTGTCTAATCTTTGTGAACTACAGGGATGAAGTAATCATATCTGGGGAGTCGAAATTGTTGAATGAATAGTATATACATGTATGAGTATTCTACGTAGGCTTGGCACCTTATAAGTTGAGAAAACGTGCACGCTCTTGTAACACCAATCGACACGATGCATGGTTAACCCATTTATGGCAGCTGAAAGGCAAGACGTACGAGCACACACTGTACGCTTGTAGGTATTTTGGCCCACAGGACACGGACATCACAGTCCTTCCAATAACTGGAACTTCTTAAATCGCAGCCATTCTGCTTCAGAGCCAGCAACAGTTGGGTCCGCTGTCTCTGTCTTGTTAAGTCGAGTGGTGTTACTGTCGCAGTAATGTTGTTCTCAAATGGGAATCATCTCAAAAGCATCGCGTAAGAGCGATTTACTGAACCGTTTAAAATCGCATGAGGAGTCATAATGAACAGAGTTAATAAAGAGAGTTGTGGTTTTCAAAAGTAATTGTGGACAGAGTGAATGCAGGAAGGAGTAAGATGCTCATGATCAGCGAACATTTCCTAGCAGGTCAGTCAAAACCATTCATAAGGCCAAGTTACGTTATAGGAATTACACTTTAATCTTGACTGTAGTAGACAGGGCTTGCTAGAGATGATATCAAGCATGGCCCGCATGCTGGCATATTCCTTTCATTGGAAAGCATTTCTCGTACTCGGTGTACCTTTTACTGGACAGATGTCGCTGCTGGCGAATGAAACATGGCGCATATGTTATGAAAATTCAGGATTTACACCGAATATTACTCACATTACAACTTCCTTACAATATCAGTAAAAAGAGGATAATGTATCTGTATTGGTATCATAATAGACAGGAAATAAGGAAACTTATAACTGATATGAAAATAAATGTGTTAATAGAGAGAATATGTTATAATGAGGTGCCCAATGGAGCTAAAAACTTGGATATACCTGCTGCAAGTTGGTAGGAGCGATTTGCAAAAAGGAAGGAGCGGAAGAGAATTTAAGGACAAACATGGTAAAAACACCACGGAACCATCCGGGGCAGTTAATGCTCTTAAATGGCTTTTACATATCAGATCAACTGTGCTACAGCTTCGAAACGAAACAGCAGCAAATTCAGATCATTTGATATGCATCATCGTAATGTTTCAGGTCTGACACGGTGCATGCAATCAGATAGCTTTTAATTTGCAAACACTTTCGAATTTTCATTCAATAAAAACTGCTCAAAATGCCGAAAGGTCAAATGTTAGTTTACATGCAATGTGCTTTGGGAAGCCGGTAGTATAGTACAGACTTAAAGGGGAGTTTCACGAGGTCTTTCCTTCGGTTGCGCGTTTCTTTTTCTGTAACTAGATGGCACCAGCAAACACTCTAAAAGCCTTCTTTCTAATGATACGAGGGAAAGTGGTGGTACCTTGTTCTTGAGAAGCAAACCACTGAGAAAGCAAAGCTACCGCCAATGTTGATTAACCATCACCATTTTCGTCTTTTCGAGGCCCCAATAGGGCGGCAGGGTACATTTTTAAAATCTACACACTTATCACAAAGCACACTTCAAGCATGCAGGTCCACAATTGGCAGGAAGAAAAACTATCGAATATCGAAAACCAAAGCCATGTCACACGAAACGGAAGCCATTTAAGAGCAAATAAATCCATTGCAACTACCATGATTATGCGAAATGCAAGAGTTGTACAAAATCGACTTCAAAATGTATTATTCTTTAGTTTCGCTTCATTACAGCGAACACCAAACCGGTGTAACAGGAAAGAATATCCTTCCTTCTGGCACTAAGTATTATAATAATGTGTATGGCTTAACAAAAACTGTAAATTCACTTTTCGGCGGAAGACATACTCCAACTGTTTGATGTGCTATCTCCGGGGTAGGGCCACGAATTAGTCAGGGTACAAATGGTACTTTACCAAGACAGCATAATCGTAGCACGAACGGCTAGCTCTGGATCAAGTCTTTCATGTTATTTCAATGAAGACATTTGATATAAAAGTAACAGCTGAACTGTATTCAAACGAACCTTCAAATGGTACACGTTTGTAACGGGTCATCTCTGGAAGTATTGCATCTCTATAATTTTGGACTGCAACTCTGGAGTTGCAATTGTGGAAGTCGGTTTTAATTGAAACAATGTATAACTAGTTACTTCCATAGTTGCAATTCCAGAATTGCAACAGCACTTCCAGAGTTGCAACAATTCCAGAGTTGCACCGTAACACACGTTTACCTTACGCAGGGATCTATAACAAATATCATCTGAATCACCAACTGGTGTGCTTTTGCGTGTTGTGTGTATGTACGTTTCGTGTTTGTGGTTTACTTCAACGTCGTAGCGTTAGCAGATCAGAAACGAGTGACCGATTAACAGTCCCAAACGACGGGTTACAAATGATAGCATTATCATTGAGTATTCTAATCACAAAATCCACCTTATCAAGTTACAAACACTTCAACCCGAATGCTATCATCTGGTCATGTAGCGGGGTATGATACCAGGATGGAGAGTAATCGTTTATGTTCAAGTCTAGGGAGATGAAGAAGAATTATCTCAATCTTGGGGATGATCAGATTTTATGGGCTGCGTTACAATTTTGTTGTTTCGTTTCCATGAGAGTATAACTAAATCATTGACACCACACCGATAATATGTTATATCATGGTTTATATATTCAGAACCGGAGACTGATATTATAATGATAGTAAAGGTTTAGAGAATAAACGATAAACGTAAACGGTACGAAAATGACGTCACAATCCTCATGTGACGTCATTGTCGCATCGTTTACGTCTATCATTCATTTTCTCAACCTCTCTATATGTCCTAACGGTACACGACTTTCAAAGAACAAAATCGAATCGAACCAGCATCTACAGTACGGTACTCAGTCGCCACTGAACGATCCAAAGGAATAAAGAGCAAGATACAGGGAAACCCAACCGAAGTGCAGCCTGGATTTCCTGTTAGATGTAGTTAAAATAAACAAGTATATGCCAAATCCTTACCTCCGTCTAAAATGTATAATAGGGTAGATTTTAGTTAACAAAGTACATGTTCAGTTCCTGGGGTTGCTTCTCTTTCTTGAAAATACTTGTAACTGATTTCAACTCAATCTTGTGGGATCATGAGATGTCATGATGAAACTCAGCTCATGGTGTTTGTATTAGGCCGCGCGAAAGTCATTGGAATAGGCACTGTCACATACTTCATGAAATTACACGCGCATTTACATGTACTTTGCTCTTGATTGAATGTCCGTTGATCAAACATTGGCTAGCTAAGCGGATCTGACGTTCATGACGTTAGAGTCAATGGCCCACAAAGCTGGCAGACTCGTATTGCCAAGGAAGAGAAGAGAGATTGATACAAGGAGAAAAATGCTGACGCTTCGACGGGTTACGAGCACATGTATGTCAGTAATGTGTTAATTACACGAGGAGTAGGCATGGTAGGGGAACGCCAGTTACTGGCGTAGTTTGTCACAATACATCAGTTAATTAATGCAACTTAATTCAGCAGCTTTATGAACAGCTTAGCAAGAAGATAATGTCTTCTTAGCCGAGACAAAATCTGAAAAAAA
>NMRB01000043.1:315059-333300 GCA_002633025.1 Notospermus geniculatus
ACCAAACTGGGTAAAACCAGGAAACTGTACTTCTCCAAGTTACCCTTAAGATACAGGGAGTGCAAAACTGGAGTATGGAACAGCCACATCACATTCACTGGCTGTTGTATTTCAGCAGGGGTTTGTGTGAGCGGATGAAGAGGAGCGAGGTAAAAACCCCTGCTGTGGGAGGATGCTGCAGCAGAGTCCCCAGCATTTCTCTTTTTTACAGGACGCAATTTTGTGCTGAAATGGTACCATCTATAAATTTACAGAAAGTGCCTGCAGCAAAGTCCCCAGTACGTCTTTGTTTTTACAGGAATCATTTTTGTGCTAAAATGGTACCACCTATAAATTTACAGAAAGTGCCTGCAGCAGAGTCCCCAGTATTTCTGTGTTTTTACAGGAAGCAATTTTGTGCTAAAACGGTCACGTATAAATTTACAGAAAGTGCCTGCAGCAGAGTCCCCAGCATTTCTGTGTTTTTACAGGAAGCAATTTTGTGCTAAAATGGTACCACCTATAAA
Source organism: Notospermus geniculatus (assembly GCA_002633025.1). NCBI lineage: Eukaryota > Metazoa > Nemertea > Pilidiophora > Heteronemertea > Lineidae > Notospermus > Notospermus geniculatus. The sequence continues at coordinate 315,566 of NMRB01000043.1, forward strand.
TTTACAGAAAGTGCCTGCAGCAGAGTCCCCAGTACTTCTGTGTTTTTACAGGGATCTGATGAGGGCAGTTACAGATTTCTGTATTTGTAACTTCACCTGTAAATATACAGAAAGTGCTGGGGACTCTGCTGCAGGCACTTTTCTGTAATTTTATCGACAAAATTTCTAACAGTGTGAGTTCAAACCATGTGGGCAAGAGGCACAAGCATACGGAGTAATGACTAGAAGTACATGTGCATGTACTTTAGGTCCAATGCATTGCAGAAGCTCTTCACGAAATATCAATATTACTGACTCCATTTCGTCCAGCGCTGAGTTGAATCTAGACTTTATTGGTTGTGTTCTGTTTCTTTTGCACTGAACATGCTACACTCCCTCATGATTGGAAACGCAGCAGATACGTTTTCAATGGGATGTACGCCTACCCACGAACCATTCAATGCAACAAACATAAGAACTACATGTAGTTGGAATGTCGTGGTGGAACGGTATTTGAATTCCGCGCGTTGCGAACAATACCAGATATAGACCGGAAATACCCATGACGCGTTGCCAGACGGGACGATTGCTTTTCTACAGAAATGGAAACCTTCACCAAGCCCTAGCCAACAGTCTGGTTGTTCACGTGACATGGTATGACCACGAGTTCAGCCAATACGTGATGATGTCCTAGAGGGCCGAATCCCCGTGGCACCCGTTATGACCGCCAGGGAACACTGCCGATGTCAGGGGAGAACGCCGAAAGCAGACATGCTGGAGGTTGTACAAAATGGCGACCATGCATATCACAGGTAAAGCCAGCGAATGGCTGACAGTTTCTGATAAGATTTTTTTCCTCGTCAGGAAATTCGCTGACATTTCCCTGACGTCACCAGCGGGATTTTACAACTCTGTCACGTCACGTCAAATCAACGTATTAGTCACGGGTTCCTTGGCAATGTCACTCACAGATGACAGGTCATCCGCTGAGGAGAACGGAAAGGTGTACATCAGCAGCACTGCCGTCGATGTCGTGCACGTGATATCTGTCAGGAAATACCTGTAACTCACCAACAAGAGGTCAGAGACTACGATAATTGCAGGGTAAGTCTCCAACAGGTCAGAGACAACGATGAAGCTTGGCTAAACCCTGGATTACTGGCAAAACTAGTAACATAGCAAGACAAAATCGTCAATGCTGACTACAGCCAGGCTTCCCGTCGTTCACCAATCCACTTTGCCAAGCCGATTGGCGGTTACAGCCAATGAGGAGTTAATTGAAAGTGATGGGTAATCGGCAGGAGAAAGTGGCCGCTAATACGTTTGAAAGAGCAACAATGCCCAAGTAATGAACGCGTCATGACAAATAAACCGCTGGTAACCCACGCACTGGCGCCATGCTGCTGACCGCGAGTTCTGGGTTGCAGGCACTGGCACCATGCTAGTGACCACGAGTTCTGGGTCGCAGGCACTGGCACCATGCTGGTGACCGCGAGTTCTGGGTTACAGGCACTGGCACCATGCTGGTGACCGCGAGTTCTGGGTCGCAGGCACTGGCACCATGCTGGTGACCGCGAGTTTTGGTCGTGACTGTATAGGATGCTGGCACCATGCATGTCACCCCTGTCTGCATGGTCGCTTGGCCAAATATGGAGGGTCATTTAAGTAGCTGCAACGCCGATCACCATCACTTCCCTCCTGCTCATTCATCTCGGGAATGAATGGCTGGTGTGCATGTTCAATTTCCAGTTCGACCTTCGATTTTGGTCCAGTATCATTTGGTGCCAAGTCAGTTTTATTCCCGATAATGCTCTCAGTACAATAGATCATGTTCCCCTCGGAATTCAAACAGTACAAAAGAATGATTTTTCATTGTTCACACGATCGCTCAAAGCATCGATATTGAGATCATCGATCATTGAGAGTGGATTACAGCCCGAGTATACATAAGGTAAGCAGCGAAAGTGGCGGGTTTTATACTATGAAGTGACTCTGCGGTTAATTATTTTTGTAAATAATCCTAGCGAGACCTCGATCAATTGACCAACAGATCGCGTAACTCCGCTATATTGAAAATCGATATTGGCTAATGAACTCTATCGATACTGTAAGGATGATGAAAACATGGTGTCACTTAGTGTGTTAAGGGAGGTTATGATATGATAAGGAGGCGAGGATGAGGAGTGATTACTTAATAGAGTACCCTCTAGGACATGTGACTGTGATGATAATACCGAAAATAGTTGCTGATAAGTGTTATGACTGATCAGATGAGCCGTATTGCGCATAATCCAGTGCAATGTACAACACGATAGCTGTTTATACGCCAATGTAATGCTGATTTCATAAGTCACTCAAATGGCTGTAATCGGATGACATAAGTAGCATACCAGAGTTATGTATGGACTTCAAAGTTTTTTTAATTAGCAGGTATTGAATAATCGTTACACCCGAGCCTATAGCAACTACTGAATGGAATTCATTGATGTCTCATAACGTTTGATGTATTGTTTAGCTTCGATTGAAGGATTGGTCCCCAAAGCGTTACCAACTTTGAACTATGCTTGAGTATGTTCTAGATAAACTTGGTTTGAGAATATCAATGGTTAATATGACGTTTGAAGCACAGACGGAAGCAAACATTGCGATGTAGACATAGCTCGCCTGTCGATCATCACCACGTCTGTCCATTCATCGCCAGTTTCACATCAGTTATAGATTCCAATTGAATAGCATCCAGTCGTTGTCACTCTATAAAATCGGCAGCCGTGACTGCCAATCAAATGGAAATCGTTATTGATCAGAGGGCCGATCATTTACAGCAGGCGTTCGTGCTTTACCTGCCCATTACAGTAGTCCTGTTTGATGGTACGGTATTACTGAACTGATTTAGACCATAAATATCTTTTATGGTTGGGCCTACTAGACGTAAAACTGCGGTAGAATATCATTGTTTTTCCTCTTTTCTTCAGAACAGAAGGGAAATATCAAACACACCTTGGTTGACGATCACATCTCAACAGATATAAAAGATGGCTCACTCGGAGAGATACTGAAGTACCACAATCTGCATTGGACCGGTTGCCAAAGGCAATGTATCAAAAGATTCCTTAAATGGGCAAAGGACACGTTTCGTTCACTCTATATGATGTAGTTCTTAATGAAAAATAATAAAAGAGAATATGCCAACTACACTCTGTGCTTATCTGAGTTCTTTCCTTGTAAAGTGTTTTTCACATTGAACTGGCCAAAGGTACTTAGTTGAACTCAGGAATGTGACCAAATCACATTTACCAAAAGGTAGTGGTGTTGCACAACACTGACTTGAAAACAGATTATAGCTCTTTCATGCTGTCAGCCAAAGCTGGTCAGCCATGACACTGGCAGCCAAGGGTTGTGTAACATTCTTATTTGTGATCATACCATTACAGTTTAATGACAAGAGGTCAGCCAAGTACCTTTGGCCAGTTCAATGTGAAAAACACTTTACCAGGAAGGTTATGCGGTTTGTTCCTGCAAGGTGCTTAAAGCGCCACTGTTTGTATCAGCTTTTCTATCTCCTGGCGGCCGACATAACTATTGACCTTTAAGCAACCTCGTTTTAATATAGGTTTACAGACGCGATCAATATACACCGTATTCCGCAGCGCTAATTCATGGTGGCGAGGTTGATCATGATCTGGTGTATCCGGACGTTGCAATGCATGCTCGACAAGGGTAAACAGATATCGTTTTTTCAACGAGGATAAGATGGCGGCGTGGCGTTGTTTTATTGCCCTTGCTCTGACAATAACCCGACTCGGCATAATGTATTCCATGACCATGAGAGAGAGTGAACTTGGTACGGATCTGGTACAGATAAAGAATGTGATGTTAATGTGACAGCCTGGCAACCGTTGGCAACTCACCGCCATGACTGCTTTTGTAACATTTGTATAGTAGCGACGAGCCTGTGTACCAATACAGTTCGTATTTGATCAACCAAATTTAATTTATTCTCTCAACAACCGGAGCTGTGCAGGGGGAACGCTGTTAATGTTTATCTATGTCGTTTTGAAGCCAGGGTAACGATTGCTATACCAGACCGATGTTGCTATGCCAACCATCGCATCCTCCTCGCTGGTTCATTTCGACGTGGCAAAAACAGCTAAGTGGGAACTCAAGTAAAACTTGTTGGTTGTGGTGGAGCCGCCTGTGCCTTGGGCGAAGCAGAAGCTGCGCTGCTACAGCTAGATATTTGTATTCTGCATCGTCACTGGAAAAAAGTCCGTTAAAAGGGCAGTAGGACAAGATGACGAAGTTGTTTCTGTTGTCTCATATGAGAATCTTTTGATCGTCAGTAATCGATTTACGTACCAAAATGAAGAGCTTATAAGAAAATAGACCTACAGTTTTTTTAACCGTTTCATTGAAGAAAAGATTACCATCATGGCTGCTTAATTCGCTTCTCCTGCTACTTAAAGCATTTGTAAGTGGATTATTAGGATGGTAGCGGGAGTGACGAACTACACATATTGTCATGACGTCATCACTTTCTGCTTGCATTGCAATTTTTGCGAGAAGCTTCGTCTGATTTGAATTTGACCAATCGGGATTGCCGTTGCTGGGAGGGAAGTTATTGCTTTGCGAAAAAGCTCTCGACCTGCTCGGTCATGATTCACTGTGAGAGTCCAAACACTCGTGTCCCTTCGCCATTATGAATTCCATTTATCATAATATGACAAAGGCTAACATTAGGCCGTGCGTTTGAACGACGTCTTTATGATCATTGTATCGATTTTCTCAAGAGTTAACGCCATTACGTGATTCGTCATAAAACAGAATGTAGGGTTCCATACGAGTGTACAGAAAGTCTTGATCTAATAGGTCTGGTCAGTTTCCAAATGGAGTCCCAGCTATGTTTGCTGACACTGTACACTGACGTAGATATGGGTCTAGCAACTGGGGTCTAGATCATTGAGTGTCACATCCTTGTCAGCGCAGGCCTACATAGGGACGCCATTGGACCTGGTGTAACGTTTTTCAGTGTGGCCCGTGTACAGTGTGACGTTACAATAGATTGACGGAATCAGGCGCGACTTGACAATGAGCGAGCGACACACAGAGAAACAGTGAGTGTTTCCAAGTGTGTTCCAAACAATGGGAGTCGCAGGAAAAATGGTCACACTGAAAAACATTTTACCTGCACTGTCCCATGGCGTTCTGCAGGCGTTCCGCCAACCAGATTCTTTGGTAGGTGTTTCGATCTGTTACCACCTCCGTGATTGGTTGAACGCTTTCCCGACGCATTGCTTACGCGCCAGTCTGTCACCGCCTTGACACTCAATGATCTAGAAACGAACAATGATGCTGACCAAAAGGGACTAGCCAGTTTTTGAGAAGGTTTTGTCTTAGACTTATCAATCACTCGAGAGGTAGTTGTTTTCTCTCCTCTGTTTTAATCTTTAGCCAAGAAGGAATCGACATTGTCTAGGCCGATCAGACAATCTTCCTAAATTTGTTCGGAGAATGAGGTAAATCATATGTACAATAGTACAAGGCAAGGTTTCGATTGTGTCGGTAGTATAAGGTGTTTGCACGTGACGTCACAGCGGCCATGTTGGAGGCATACAACAAAAGAACAGACTTTCAAAACAATTGAAGTTAATCTCCATAGACCGTGACTGGCGAAAAATTCTTTTGTTTATACCTCCAACATGGCCACCGTGCAAACACTCTATAGTGATGGAGTATCATGTACATGTATTGCTATTAGGATCTCATTCGTTATTATGCCATTTTTGGACGACCATGCTACGCAGTTCCTTCAGCGTCTGTATTTCTATATTCACGAATGAAAGGACGGATAAACCTGCTTCGTGACGTTAAACGAAACTTTTGTTATCTTTAACTGCATTCACCCATTGCACGATAGCATCACTCCATGCTACAATGCACCATTTGCTGTCGAATACAAAGAGGAGTTGATGAAATCGATACCCTCTGGATTACAGACATTCCCCATGCTTTGATGTACGTGACACTGAACAAGATTGCAAGTACAAGTAACTTAAGGAGCCCTAGAAATCAAATCTCCTTGACAACGGTATTTAGTAATAATTGGTGAATCAAAAAAAAGGTGCCAAGACAATTGGAATCTTCCGCTGTCGCATTTGACTTATTCGAGGTTTGCACTTGTCTTGAGCAGGTTCAACTCTAATTGGATTAAGGAGGTGCAGTTATCGGAAGGAAGAGCGTCTTGCTATCAGCTCTCAAAGTAGAAACTGAGGGTGAAGTGGTCAGCGAACCTGCAGTACGTCACATTAACCTTATTTCTAGGAGTGTTCGTCCATTAACAACAATTGGTATCTGTAACTGGAAGCTATCTAGGTTGGACTGCTTTCAACCTCGTTCCCAGGACTTAACGTTGGCTTGTTAAGCCCTGGCTTCAAACCGAATACCTGGGCTGTGATTGGCTCGTGTACATGGTGTACAATGCATTGAATGTACATATCGGTCTGACGTCATACCCAGGAAATGGATTAAAATATGGTTTAGTTTATTTTATTTTATTTTTTCATATCATAGCAAACATTATTCTTTATGATGACAGACATAAATGTTCATAATACAGTTTAATGAAAATAAACTTTTTTTACAATCATTACTGTAACCGAGGTTGACATAAGCGTTGGGACGAGGTGCCAGGAATCTTGGAAGTGAATCCAGGGTCTAATGACCAAAAGCCGAAAATGACCTCATCCCAAGGCAAAGGCAGAAGAAATTTCGAGTTAGATCCTGGGGACGAGGTTGGGACTGCTTTCAAGCTCCAACCTACACAAACCTGCACACATACAACGTGCCCGCCAACACGGCCCATCAATTCTACAGAGAGAGAATGACAGGAAGATTTTATATCATTACCCTATGGTAGATAGGTCCCATGTGGGACGTGCATTACCATTCAAAGACTTAGATGGAAAATTAAGACCGCTCCTTGATATCCTTGGAGACCCGTCCGTTTGGTATGCGTCCGAGAGCAATGTATATCATTTCCGTGATGTAGATAAGCTTTCTAACCAGGCCAATTTATCAATATTTGAAGGTTCATTGGACGATATTGAATTAGGATGCCTTTATAAGGAAGACTAACCTTTGTCAGACCATTTCTCGTATATTTAGTGTAGGCCGGAGGAGGAAAACCTCATTTGTTTTTAAACATTATAGTCGATCTCGCCGAATATATTAGATTTATTCCTACTTATATGTAAAACATTGGCTTCTGTCCTTTTGTCATCCAGTCGTGCGTACTCTTTTGTGATATCCTGAGGGTCTTCAACCAGACCAACTCTAATAATTCCTAACTAATGGTCTCTTTTGGACGACTTGGCCATGTCATCCTAATACTGCAGATATGCAGTTGAGCTGATAGTGTATACTAAGGAAACATGACATCATGGCTGTCATCAGTGATGTTCTGTGTTCGATACCCATTCCAAATTCCAATGACATTTTTGATGTTTTCTCTATGATTACAAGTTGACCCAGTTATTTTCTTGTAGTTGGACTGATTGAGGTTCTTCACTGACGTCACAACGGTCACGTGACTGCAAAGAATCGCCATCAAATGGCCGACGACGACGTCAAAACTGTCACGTCATGACATTTTGACGCCACGATCTGTGTGTTGACGCTGTGTTCATGCCGTGACGTCGCTTGACATTTTGACGGACAATATGGTGATATTGTGTCGTCATGGAAATGTGACGTCACGTTAAGAACCTCTGTAGAGAAGTGCTCAGGAAAACAGGACCTATGCGTGTCATTTTCAGAGACATTCTGGTCTTGTTATCCAGCTAAAATGACATTTATAATGGGGGCAAGTCTATGATTTCGAGTTGACGCAGAATTCTCCCTGCATCGCAATAGAGTCAGAATACAAACAAAACCGACTGTTGTATTTACAGGAATGATGACAGCCACAAATACACCAGTCCAATATTTCCTTCCCTTTGTGCTATTCATCATCGGTTTTCAAAATGAAGTCAAAATGCCATGGCTATTACTCTGAGCCGATATCGATACCTGTCTGGTCAAATAATTACAAACTACTCGATCATTGATGACGTGTTTTCTCCCATCTTTTATTAATGGCCTGTTAGAACACTATCCCCACCTACACGACTAAGACCAGGATAAAAACATCAAGTACATTACAGAGCCTTTCATCCAGTTTGCCTTTTAATATCCCGACATACAAAGGCTATTATTTAATGCAGTCGACATCAGCCATTTTCCTACTGAAAACACAGCGAGCTGATATGCAGCAGTGTTCGTATAAGAAGAAATCTGCGGCAATAAATAATATAAAGTAGGCATTATGTCTGAAGCCGGAGGAACTGGAATGGTAATACGAAGGCAAGACGGTTGCGAAGGACTGTATATTCGTTCAGTTGGCATGGTTTAAATCTGTATGAGTAATGCTTCTTCCACACAGCCAAATTTCTGATGAAATGGGGATTATAAGTACGATAGAGGGCAGCACAGGTCCTATACAATTGACGTGACACCTTTTTGTGTGGGAGATTGTTCAGGATTTGGATGCCCCTTCCAATCCAACAATTTTAACAACTAATGACACTTGGCCACACTTTTTTTATTCCTTGCCGCTAGGTGAAAATAGGAAAATGAAAAAAAAAACTAAATTTTATTTTGGGGGGTTTTTCACGAGCCCGCCGCTCCAAAAACTTGCCAAAATGTAAAAAAAATAAAAAATTATTTTTATTTTTATTCCGCCCGCCGCTCAGGTGTCCGAGACCGAAANCCTGGTGGCCAAGCTGAGAATCGGATCGGACCGAAACTTGGTGTCGTGGGTCGTCTGACCTAGGGGTATATATGTACCAAGTTTCAGATCAATAGCTCCAGCGGTTACGAAACGTGCCCTGCTAACGGACAACGACGGACGACGACGGACGACGACGGACGACGGACGCACAACCATTGTACAAGCTCACCACGGTGAGCTAAAAAAGCGTGGCCAAGGCAGTGGGTTATAGTTCTCCTTGTCACAGAATGCCAAGTCAGGGCCCAACGCTTACATGTACACAATAACCTGTGCACACTTCTTGGTTCAGCTCGACGATCACCGGAGGAAAGGGAGGACAACAACAACATGCCATCTCCTGCTTTTTTAAAAAGACGTGATTTTGTACCCAGCATAGAAGAGTGTACCCGTCAGTGGAAATGCATTTGACATCAGCAACAGACGTCCTGAGTCTGACTTGCTTTTCAATTCTCAACCACACCACGATCAATACCACCATCTATGCATTGCTAGAGAGCGACCGTGTTACACCAGAAGCATCTGCTAGCATATTGAAATGCCTCACTCGTGTGCCCAATAGGCAAGACGGATGGTTTTCTCTCAAATATACCATGGATTGCTAATGCACTTTCCTCAAGCCCGGAAGACATCACACCATCAGAGACCTTTTCCTATCGTGGCTTGTGCGTGGAATACCAATCAACTTGCCTCCGAATGGACAACGAATACTGAATACATATTGGCCAAGCCATCTGCTCTTGCATATCCCGTCCTCAAAACTTCTAAACCCTCAACTCAAATCTCATCAGGTCTAAATCACAGCCTGAATCGCTCAGAAAATCGATTGAATTGAAGAGAATATGTGAATATGACGACGGCAGAGAACCTAGACAAGTAGAGAGCTTCCTCCCAACATATGTTTACATGTTGAAAAGGACATAGGGCCATAATTGTCATTCGCAGCTGGTAATAATGCGAATTTTCGCAAGAGTTCACTCAATTGTACAAGAAAAAGTTTTTGATAAAGAGAGGACTCCAGCTCGCGTGGAAATGCTACACACCGCCAGATATATGAAACCTTTGAGATGTTCCCTATGCAATACTTCAACAGAGCTAACATCAAGTGCCTTCATCTCATACATTGCAAGCAGAATTATTGCCTACATTAACTTTTCTAACGATTTCTGAGGCAAAGACTGCATCATAACGTGTACTTCGTCAACTTCGTAGTTCACACATCATCCAACAGTATTCTGAATTAAATTGATTGTCGTTAAGGCTTACGTCAGCTAAGGGACTCCGCAGGAGCAGCGTTCGCTGTGATGTTTTAAGATGCATCACCGGCATTGGCGATTGGACTTAGTCAGGCCTAGACTTGACAAAGGGAAATATTAGGGCGAAAAAGAAGGTATTCGTGACGTTGCGATCATGTGACATTCAGATTCAGTTTGACAAGAATGGAGCTAATCCCAAGCATTGTTCGCAACCATTCACCAGACAATGGGAGACTTTACTGCCGTTAGAGGCCGCCTGTTAGCGGTCCTAGAACGTCACGAAATCTGACGCCACAGACGAAAGTCATGGCTTAACGTCATTATGGATGACGTTGTGGCGTGCGCTTCTTCTCTGTGACGTCACATTTCATGACGTTAGGACCGCTAACTGGTGGTTGCCTCTAACGGCAGGTAAGCCTCCCCTTCCAACACCTTAACATCTGAGAGTGGGAGAGTGACAAAATGATATTTAACCATCCACAGCGATTAGGTCTTGTTTCGGATGTCATCGACTACGCTATTAGCGCTATCGTTGTATGATCTGAATACCCAGAGCTCGGAGAAGAGAGGCGAAATAATAGATGTTTCTGTGATACTAATCTAGGAGTATGAGTGAGAAACGACAATCTAAAACCTTGTCTTGAAGACAACAGATTGTCTGAGCCACGTATAGACTTCAAGATACCTTACCAGATCCCTCATCCATCAGAGTAAGCTAACACCGACGAGATGAGCCAGATTGATTCAGAAGCAGTAATCTATGATTCTTGATGATGTACGACTTGGTATTAAAGAGGTACGTCTGCCTCCGTCATGATATTCCGGACGGGGGTCGACAGTATTATGGTCGTTGCTTACTTCTGTTCCATTGGAATGGCTGCTCCCTGCTTCTGTGTTTATCACACACCACAAGCGAGTAGATTAGTTAGGCCAAGAAGAAAATTGTCGAACATGTAGTTTGTAGAAGTGATTATATTAAATTATAAGAAAATTACGAGCAAATTCATCGAATCTGACACAACAAGAACCAGAAACAAAATGTGTGGCGGAAGTCACGCCAGAAATATTATATGATAGCCTATTATAAATCAATGGGTCGGTTTTTATTATTCATAAAGCGAACAAATAAAAGCAGTGTTTCCGTCACTAGTGCATGAATGACTTGACTAAAGTTTACATTGCACTGCAATAACATCAACAGAACACTAAATATTTAACGCCATTTCCAGATATTCTCGTGATCCATTGACTCCGGGTTGCATTCAGTTAATGCTGTGATCCCTGATTTAGTGAAATATTGAAGCCAAAGCTTTCACTCTACATTGCAATTAACGGGTAATACCAGTTCGAGGGGAATTGAAATGAACAAGAGCTTTGCACTTAACGTTTAGATCGGAGTTAGGGGCACACAGCTTGTGTTTTTAAACTTTAATAAGTGAATCCGCGATGGTTTTTGTATGGTTATGAATTGACTTCGGCATGCGGACGAAGATGTCCCAGGGTCTGCATGGGTGGCGTCGCTGGACCAAGGTGTGCCATTGTCGGCATAGGTCGCGTTGCTGGACCAAGGTGTTCTAGGCGTACTCTAGTTCGTCATCTCTGCCATCCATAGTTCGCCACCGAACTCTTGTACCATCTGGTTACACATGTGAAACTCTTGCACCTGCTAACGAATGACACAGCTGACATTGAATGACCAACGCAGGAAAATTTCCAATTTTCATTACTACTTTACTCAGAAATCTTCTATAAACATGGTCGTTCTAAATGCATCAAAAATTTTTTACTACTGACTGCTTTAAACCAACATGGCCCTGTTGGTGTAGCCCTCTGGGGTCAAGTAGACCGTTCTCAAATTGACGTAAATGACAAAGATCTGCACACTTCCGCCGATATCTCAACCACAACCTCGGTCTGAAACTGAATGACGTGACGCAGACAACCCCGCGACAGTGACGTCGAAGACTGCGTCAGACTCGACCATTGCTGAATCATGGATTGCGTCACGTCAGCCGGTTTCAGATCGAGGTTCTGGTTGAGAGATTTCGGCGGAAGTGCGCAGATCTGCGAATTCGAGAATCGTCATCAGTGAGAAGTGACACATCTCCATACTTTAATACATTGCCGCTTAATCCGTGCAGAGTCTACACACTCAGTGCACTCTCCATGGCTGGCCCGCTATACTCTACTTGAGCCGAGTTCTGTGCCACAGTCATATATTCTTATTGACAGGCCATCTGTGGCTGGCTGACCATTCTGATTAAAATGTGAGCATCGTGTCTGCTATTCACTTATTGTTATGCCAAGCAGGGATGGACCAGTCCATACTACATGTACTGAGAGACGACCCACATGTAAGATAATGTTTAGTTGCAGGACTCGGCTGTTCTGGCATGAGTTACAGCTATCGACTAGAATTCGGGCCCTCCTGGATTGCCTCACGACGGTTCCACAGCATAGGCTGCTGACACTCCCATGTATATTCAGTTGTTCAGCACCGCTGGACAATCCGCCACAAGGAGATCCAAGTCACTATGGGAACTGACATCGAGCCGCCGTTCAACAAATGTACATAAGTCATGAAAGCGATCGATGAGCCACCGAAAGTTCCGTCCCACATGGGAAATATGAACAACGTCTTGCTTGCCATATCGGCTGAGTGTTGTGTAAAGGCTGATATGGTCGATGGCTGAACTGATTCTGCACACTGCTCAAAGGTCTCTACGAACATTGGTCGGTCAGCTTTGACTAGATCCCTAGCTGCTAATCTGTGAAGACCGTCTCTGGTTCTCTGGTTTACGTGGCTTCCCCCGGAAGGAGTGCCAACAACGGGTTATGAACCGCTTGCACGGTCCTTTCATTCCAGCTGGATCGTCTCACAAACGACTCCACGATATGCCAGGACAGGCTTGCTACATGTTTTAAAGCTCCCAAGACAGAAGAAAGACACACGTAACCTGAGACCAACTGGACCAAATTGGTGAGGCCCAGGTACAACTTGATGATATACGTTTTCGTCAGCTACCCGATGGTTATTTCAAGGAACAGGCCGAACTGGCGAGTGTCAGATCCCTAGTTCAAAGGACAGGGAGAGGATATTTGTCTTTTGTTGGAGATACTACAAGCCTTAAGTACATATCGGAAAAAAATGTTTTCGACATCGCCCGCATGAGATTGGTCTGCACGGAACGTCGTGTTTATACATTATTCAGAGTATTGGGTAAACGAAATTGGCCGCAAATAAAGTTGCAATTAAACGACGCAATGAATACATCATTTGTGGAGACGGGAAATTGGGAGTTGAAACCATCCACTGCCCTATGTGGTTACCCTTGGCTCCACGCGCGAGGGCCGCAACTCCAAGAGGCATTTTTTTCTATATCAAGTTATTTCTTTGTAGGTTCTTCAATTTCTCCTAAAAATCGGCCGCAAGACGTTCAAATTACCTAATGTTGAATTATTCAGGATGAAACGGTTTGTGATAGATACTGACGCGGCTGATAGAGGTCCGTCCCCTTCTGCCCTTCTCCGGTCACAAACAAACAAAGCACGATTGACTTTCTGTCACGTTAGTTTTGCCTCCGCCATAAACTGACCGTGCCCTCCGTCTACACAGCTGCAGCCAACTCACATTTCGAAGCAATCGCTGGCAATTTCGCAGGAGACGACTCGGATCAATATCTTCATAGGAAAGATACTCTCTATTTCACTCCACGGGCTGAACATTCCCGAATTGCATGCCTCATTCATATAATGCTGGCTGGTGGTCAGGCCTGTAAGTGTTGCGGCAGTTCTTGACATAGTCGTACCAACCAAATGAATGTGGAACAAGTTGATCCAATAGTCGAGGGACCCGATCTGATTAATAAGAGTTAGGTTTGCTCATTGCTTGTATGAATGTCGTGTATATTTGATTAAGAGAAGAGTTCTAAAAGACAAGTATTTAGTAGTGAAACTCAGTCAATCAGAATCAAAAGTAAAATCCTGTTGTCAAGGCTTTTGCGAAACACAAATGTTATCTAACGCCAAGGGTTCGTTATTTGGGTAATCGTTCTTGTCATACTTGCGAAATTAAATTTTCGAACAGAAACATGCACATTTTATTGCTTTCAACGCAGGACCCAAGGGACCACACTGTTTTTCACTAAGACCAAACATTATATGGTCGGTGGAAATTAAAGCCTGACGTCACCACGAACAAATACCACAAGAAAAAGACATTAATGAGTTTTGCCTTGAGATTGTATACGAGAAATGTACATGTAGATACATAAACACATTACATAAATGTAGCAACACAGGCTGCATCAGAAATCATAAAATCCTTTATAAATTCATGCATCCGGTCGTAAAACTCAATTTTAGCCGCATTAAACCGTTGTCAATCCAAATACCAAGGGAGACTGATATCTAAAATGGCAAAAATTTTGCAGACGTCATTGCTGGACGCGAATTCCCAAATGGCCTCCATTTAAGCTGGCGGAAGGTTGAATATGTATTGAGATGAGCCAATAATATCCCGTCTCGGAGAATATCCGAAAGATGGGATAGTTTTATCAGTGATAGGCAGAGCCGAGTTGTTGGTCGATCGAGGCTGACAGATTCCTCGTCCACACACCTGCCCATTCAATATCCGCTACAAGTGGTTTTTTTGTCTGCGATATCACGGCCTGTCAGCTTTCTCTTCTCTGTAATGGAAAACTTTACAGCCGTCAGAGGCCACCACCAGTTAGCGGTCCTAGAACGTCGTAGAATTTGACGTCACAGACAAGAAATGCACGCCACGATGTCATCCATAATGACGTGGACGCCATGGCTTACGTCTGTGACGTCATCTTTTCTGACGTTCTAAGACCGCTAACAAGCGGCCTTTAACGGCAGTAAAGTCTCCAATTCTCGCCACCTCTCAAACCGTATCTTCCTTCACACCGTATTAGGCCTATTTCTGTACACGTACTTACAGTGCTGCAACATTCGAATGACAATCAACTCTAAAGCACTCTGTTCCATTGTCTTTTTTCGCAAAATTAAACTTGTAGAAGTAGCTGGCGGGTATACAATAAGCAAAGGGGATATGGGAAAATGATATTCATAATCTGCCATCAATTTATCGCCCGAAGCAAGCGTTCGAGAGAGGAAATGACATTAGCTAAGCGAGTTGATAATGCGGCGATTAACCATGGATGCCAGCAGTCAGGCATTCTTCTTTGGCGTCTTTGATTGCAAATTTGAACAAACGAAGAGAAGGCGAAGCGCGATCTGCAATCAAGGCGATGATGTTTGATTACGCAGACGCCCAGGGCTTTGACAGTATTCATTCGTCGATACTTTCTCGAGAGAGTTCTTTCCACCAAGCAGAGGCTGGTTGTTGCAGAATGTGCAGTATAGAGGTTATTCACTGACGTCACAACGGTCACGTGACTGCAAAGAATCGGCCATGTTGGCCGTCAAATGGCCGGCGATGATGTCAAAACTCTCACGTCATTACATCTTGACGTCACGATCTGTGTGTTGACGCTGTGTTCATGCCGTGACGTCTCTTGACATTTTGACGGCCAATATGGCGGGTTCGTGTCGTCATGACGTCACTTGAAGAACCTCTCTTACGGAGAAAAGACAGTAAATCGAGACTAATTATCATAGATGTCTTGTCTGGCATACCAAATTATGATTGGACATAGTCGATACGTATTCAAATCCATACGACGTCGTACATGTAAAGAAGAAAATCAGGCGATTTGGAGGATCTCCAACCGTGCAATGCACTCTATATACCATTAACCTACAATGCCAAGCCGACCTGCTGCTGCATGTTAAAGCAATACATTGTACAAGAAAGTAATCAAGGATCTGTTACGATTTTTCCCCTTTTCCAATCAATACAATTTCTTTACCAGCAACACAACCGCGAACAGCCTGAGTAATCAGCCAAGACAGGTTAAGCGTATTCTCGGAGCGTCGCAGATTTGATCAGGGAAAGCCATTTTCAGCAGACCCATAACACTTCCCTCGTCGTTAAAGGAATGAGGATGGTAAAACACGCCCGTTGGTAGTACAGGTTGTGACGGTGTCTCATTCACCAAGACTAGGAACTAATGAGTCCATGTGTCATTAGAATATACCAACATACCTTGACTAACGGCCAGAATGGGGCACTTTACTGCCGTTAGAGGCCACCACCAGTTAGCGTCACAAAATTTGACGTCACAGATGTAAACCATAACGTCCACGTCATTATTGATGACGTAATGCCGTCATGACGTTCTAGGACCGCTTAAACTGGTGGTGGCCTCTGACGGCTGTAAAGTCTACCATTGATAAAATGTGTTTACTTACGGCGACAAACTGTGCAGATGTCAGCTTTCCTTTGCCGGAAAATGCGTTGCCTAATGACTGAAAAGAAAAGATAAGAATGATGATAAAAATGTGCTCTGAGGGGACTTCCGAGGTAAAGCTTACAATCTTTGACTTCCAACACCAACTACCTGTACTAGACGCGAGGACGGCGTGTGCATGCGGAAGTGGTAGTGTTTCATCGACGACACCAACACCAACAACTGCCACGCAGGAGGGGTCACTTTGGGATATTGGTTCATTTCAGGTGGAGGAAGATTTGGCTATATCGTTTTTCAATTTCCTGCTTGTCTTTGCGGCATGACATGTACAAATTGTACGTTCCAGTTGGAGGACAGTGGACAGAGGACAAAGGGACAGTGTCCCTACCCCTTCAGTCACACCTTTTTAGGCGTTGGAGCACAGACGACCGGAGACCCACCTCTAAGTGTCGTCACGATTGAAGCGATCAAGTGAGGTGTCACGTGTTTCAATCTTTCTCAAACCGTGTGATCCTCGGTAGTATAGTGGTGAGTATCCCCGCCTGTCACGCGGGAGACCCGGGTTCGATTCCCGGCCGGGGAGTTACTTTTCTATATTTTTTTCCTCCGACTTGATGTGTTGCTTCCCCCCATTTCGAATGTTTGATGGTCATTTTCTTGTATCAATGTTTAGTTGACCTGAGCAGATTTATCATTAAAGAGGCTTCACGTGACGTCACATTTCCATGACGACACGAGGCCGCCATATTGGCCGTCAGAATGTCAAGCGACATCACGGCATGAACACAGCGTCAACACACAGATCGTGACGTCAAAATGTCATGACCTGATAGTTTTGACGTCCTTGCCAGCCATTGACGGCAACATCGCCGATTCTTTGCAGTCACATGACCTTTGTGACGTCAGTGACGAATCTCTATAGTACGCCAGACATGTCAAAGAGTATTCATTCCTCTGGTAGTACACCTTTACGCGTTACCCTCATAAAAGTTTCGTGCTTCATTCTTTGACCACCTGTCTCAATATCAAAAGGACTACCACGATGCCTGGGGAAACTAAGGAGCCACGGTGGAGTAGTGGTTCGGGCCTCCGACTAGCGGTCAGAGGATCCCGGGTTCGAATCTCGCTGCTGGCGTGAGACTCTGGGCAGGTCTCTTTGCCTTACTGGCCTCTCTCCACCCAGGTGTATAAATGGGTACCGGTCGGAAATGCTCAGATTGTATGCGCTGAATGAGCAGCTCATCTGAGTTCTACTGAAAGGTTTCAGGATAGACTGGGGTTAAAGTGTGAAGTCGGATGACACCTCTACCGTTGTTGATATCAGACTATAAACCCAAACTTTAA
>NMRB01000043.1:333516-344127 GCA_002633025.1 Notospermus geniculatus
TTAAAGCTGAACTAGATCGTTAAAAGAAGCGCACGGGAGGTTTTAAAAAATAAGCCGCGCCATCGCGCGGCTTAAATGTCAAACAAGTGCCCATCCGCCATGTTCCAAACGCCCGTCCGCCATGTTTTGAATGTCTCTCCAAACCCAATAGACTTCCAATGTCCGTGGTGGCGCCAGCGTATTCCAAATCCCATCGGCGAAGGAGTCGCATCATGGCCTTGTATGCAAGTACACGAACATTGTACAGGGCAATACATGAGGCATCAATGTCGGCATCACACTCACTGAAACAAAACAAAATAAACATTAGTTAGAAGGATAAAACGAGAAATAGGCTAACGCAGGCATTACGAAAATAAAATTTGAACTTTCAGTACATTCGGACTGGGAGCGGGCCGGAACTTTCCATACGCAAACATTTTTGGAATGCACGGACAAAGAAGGCGAGGCCAAGGCAATTGAACAGGCCTAGCAGGTCAACCACACGGCTCGATAAAACTAATTAGACCGACTAATGAAAAGTAATGAAAGTAGCCTACCTTTCAAGATGTGAAAGCGTGTGACTTTATCCGTTCTAATGCAGGAAAACACGAAAAAATATACACACGGGTGTCCTTCTCTAACTACGAAATCGCCATTTTGTATTCTAGGCCTATGTAATCTGACCTTGACGCAATCACCCATACATAACATTGTGTGAATTTTTACATTGTAATAAAGAAATCCAATTTCGAATAGAGGAATGTAAGAATTTATATGCGTGGATGATTGCGTCGAGGTCGGATTTCATAGGCCTAGAAACCAAAATGGCGAATTCCTTAGTCAGAGAAGGACACCCGTGTGTATATTTTTTCGTGTTTTTCTGCATTATAACGGATAAAGTCACACGCTTTCACAGCCTGAAAGGTAGGTTACTTTCATTATTTTTCATTAGCCAATCTGATTAGTTATATCGAACCGTTTGGTTTACCTGCTAGACCTTTTTCAACTGGCCTTGGCCTCGCCCTTCTTTGTTAGTGCATTCTGACAATGTTTGCGTGTGGAAAGTTCCGGCCCGCTCCCAGTCCGAATGTACTGAAAGTTCACTTTTTATTTTCGTAATGCCTGCGTATAGCCTAATCTCGTTTTATCCTTCTAACTAATGTTTATTTTGTTTTGTTTGCAGTGATTGTGATGCCTACATTGATGCCTCTGTACTGCCGTGTACAATGTTCGTGTACTTGCATACAACGCCATGATACGACTCCTTCGCCGATTGGATTTGGAATACGCTGGCGCCACCACGGACATTGGAAGTCTATTGGGTTTGGAGATACATTCAAAACATGGCGGACGGGCGTTTGGAACATGGCGGATGGGCACTTGTTTGACATTTAAGCCGCGCGATGGCGCGGCTTAATTTTTAAAACCTCCCGTGCGCTGCTTTTAACGATCTAGTTCAGCTTTAACTCTGTGTTATCTTCAGCAAACGCCAATAGAAAAAGCCTTTCAATTTGCATTTTGATATGAATAGCAAATACCAGGAAGTGATACTGATATGCAGTACATTCTCGTGCACTGTATTTGCAACTGCTTTGGGACAAATTCTCTCTGACAGTGTATGAAAGTACTCTTGAACTTTGGTAAATGTACACTGGCACAAGATGAAGTGGTAAAAATGCCGCTACTTGTGCCGTACTGTTTGCCTGACACTCATCTACCTGTCCCAAGTTTGATAACTATTAAGTGTTTACAACCAATTAGTGCCGATTGAAATCAACACAATTTGACACCGGCGGTCGATGTTTCCAGTATCACCTAGAAAGTCAAGGTTTGCTTCCGCTTGTTCTGTTATCAATCGAATGTTTACCTATAAATTAGGAGAAGTACAACTATTAAAGTTAGTTAATGGATATTTACAAGAGGACATTGATATGATACATCTATTAAAGCTGGGTTAATGGATACAAGAGGTCATTGAATCGTATGTCTGTTAGAGTTTGGTTAAGAGAGCATTGAAACAAACGGATAACAACTGATGCAACTTCCGCTGTCCTTGATAGAGGTCAACACCAACGACAGGAGTTGAGTCATCAGCGACATTTCAGTATTCCGTGCAACAAACATGAAAAACCCCTTTGAAAAGGTAACATTACAAAGAAGCTATGAGGGGGTTCCATGATTCTGCTTGGGACTCGTAGAATCTTACAGACTGACTGAACTTTCTGAAAGGTGATTTTCCCACCAAAACAACAAAGTAAACTTGAAACAATCGTTTTTCTCGTGCAAATGAATTTGGGCATCTGAAATTGACAAGTGCTTTAAGTATGACATTATCTGTCGGACTTTGAAAAGGAAGGTAGCGTTTTCAAAAAAAGCATCACATGTGTTATTCGTACACCAAACACTGCGCTGTATGATCGAACATTTGATTTCTTTAATTGCCTAGCATGAGTTAAACAGATCAATAGAGCCAAACCGCCAATGAATTGGACTCAATGTATTGACACCAATAATCTATTTGATCGTACTATAAATCGATCACTTTCTATCGCCAGCCTTGTTAATTCCATCTACGCGTAACGGTTCGACGGTGTCAGTTTGCCGTGGGTTGATCTTTAGGGTAATTGATTGTGAGTGATTGCTTTCACACGTGTCATTAGACATGAAGAAATCTCTTATGTCTGCGTTCCACTAGCATTTTGCATGAGTGATTTTCTCCTCAAAAGAAGATCTTCTAAAAAGCAGGTTATGTCCGCTGTACACGATCAAATTTTTCATCCAATTTTCTGAATATGCTCAATAAAGGCCTACATTCGGGTTCAGTGAAGCCCCGATAGGCCCGGAATCTGAATTTCCAAAAAATTGGATGAAAAATCTGATCGTGTACAGCGGGCATTATCCGCTGTTTTATATGCTCCTCGGTCGATGGATTTGATATTGGCATTTGGAAAAAATGGATGCGGCCCTTCGGCGTAAACGGACTACCCACATACAAGGATAACATGCTGAACCTGCTTGCAGTTTGTAGATCCTTTGTCTCAACTTCTCAAGGAGCACAAATGATATCTAGGTGTAATATTCGCAGGAGAATATTCCCAACACCTGCCCTTGATTTATTGCTTTTCATAAAACCACGCAGAACAATATATGGCATCCAATAGCTTGTTTTAACTACGGTATTCGAGTTAGCAAGCATAAATGAGCAGCATGGTAACTAGGATCAATACTTCACCCTCGTAGCCTTGAATGGAGAAGAGAGTGTCACGGTGACGAAACAGGTTGGAGGGCTGGCCTCATCTTTAATGGATGATGGGGTTGCAAACTCGGGTATGTCACCTACATCAACCACAACATTGTAACCAGATATTTCTGCAGGTTTTCCTTCGTGTCGACCGAGCAGGACATTGAGGACATACCCTGTGAAATCAACGAAGACCAGAAAAGAACAACACGCGCTACGAGGTCAAAACATTCGGTGAAAGTGCCAAACGTCTACAACAAGAATGACGAAATAAGCACATATCTGCTGCTATACAGTTTTTTTGGCACGGGTGATGTGGTGGATCTATAACATTATCCAAAACTGCCGGGGAAACGCGTTGCTTGATACTCATGCTCAAAGTCAAATCAATAGTCGTGACTTTTCCTGTCGGTTTTATTTGCTCATTGTGTACCTCATACATTACTTTTCCATGAATATTAACCGGGTTAAATAATGGATTATTCAGCAGTAGCTTGGGAATTGATAACGAGGTGTCCTTAGCAGTCACGTCTACGTACAAAGCTACAACGGGTACGGCAAGCATTGCCAACGAATAGACAACGTTTCATATTGGATTTCATGGAAGGCATGCATTAGCAACCCGGGGATGGCTTTCACCAGGCTATTAATCGAGGGTACGTTACAACGTAATATAAACGCTTTCGGCATGAAAAGGCTGGCTGAAACGTTATCAATCGATGACGGAATGGGTTAGGCAAGAGCATATCCGAATATTTGACAGCGATTTCAACGGGTTGTTGCACACGATGCTTGTTCATTTGATTCAGTATGATGTATGAGCATCCACCATCATCATCATGCTGCCTCCGTCTGCCGTACTGTGGCTATAAACTGGACTGTTCAAAAGGCCTGAAGTTGTGAACGTCGTCACGACTGGGCCGGGCTCTGCAGAAAATCGAGTTGCCTACTTTGTAATGATGACCAGACGCATCAAACTTTGGCATCAGGATCCTTTGTAATACTGTGTATGTATGAGGGAAATGCTTCCCCCATTCTCCTTGCCAGTCACATCTAAAGAGAGACATCGTCCATGAATGTGGAGTGGTCTTTTTCCCCATGGATTGTCAAACCCTGCTGACGACCCGTCTCCTCATGTTCATCAAGTGTTCACTGTGATAGTAGTGTAACCAATCCAGCTTCGTGAGAAAGAGCCCGACAGACATGATATTCGTCGTTTCTTTGAGTAGAATCGGAAGCTCCCGCTCTGATGAGGTTAACCACGAGGGAAATTATCACATGAATTATTGAAGACATTTTGCTGCAACAGGCCAGTACGTGCTCCTCTCATGTACATACACGTACATGTATCTACATGTATGTTGAACCAGAATAAGTCAGAATTGCATGATACACAGGGGGAGCCATTCAAACAAAATAAAGGAAACAGTTTCTGAGAAAGCTAACGTTAATTCTTGGGTCGGACGGGTGTTGGTTCCATGCCTCAAAACATGACCACTCGATGATATCAGGGTACCATGTTTCTTCCCTCGGGGGTCGGTAGCATCTGTGACAGGGCATTCCAAAATCAAACTCCCACCCCCACGTCCCACTGACTCTCTACAGGTTGTAAATTGGATACCGTCAGTAGCTCACTGCCTCCGAACAACAGGTTGCCTTGGCGATCGGGATTCACATCCAAACATGAACTCCCATGACAGCAATGCCAATCATTTTTCCTAACATTAATGAATTATGCATTGGATTATCAGATAAACTCGTTAGCTGTAATGCTTCACAGTGTATTTGCCAATGTACTGAACACGGTTTTCATATCACTGGCGTTATCAATACGTGAGAGGGTAATATTAGTGTGAGGTATGGGTTGTCACCAATGGGAAATCAAATGACAGAGAAACTGGCCATTGATACCCAAACGAAGGTCAGCTGTGCATTCATGAAAGGGTTGTCAATGTTTGTAAACAGTCACCCAAAGGAAACATGGAGAGTGCAGGCCTGCGACCACTGACATCCAAGTGCATGCTATGGGTGACTGCATGGATGTACTGTTCCACAAGCCGCCGCCCCCCCCNCGACCAGTCCGTGGGTCCCTGGTATACGGAAAGCAAGGAAGAAGAAACTGGAAACTGGTAATGTTGGCCTCGCACACGAGAGAAGCTAAATCGCAGCTACAGTTGAGGGGTGAACGACCGATTGCCAAAAGACTGTCATCAAGCTAGGCAGAGCCTAGTCACAGCGACACTGTCGGGATTAGCCGTCTGGTCATCGAAGGACAAGACGTCTTCAAAACTGCAAGTGCTTACTTGAATATACCCCATGTGCTAAAAGCCGCGACCTCCTCAATACCTGTGCAACAGCAGTACTTCCAGCAATATCACACCAATATTGCCATCTTTTCTTTTGTATAAGCACGCATAATTCCAACGATGTCATCGCATTCACACACTGAATTAACAAAAGCTCAGGGATACAATTCAACAAGTGCTTTCTTGTTGAATCGCTTGAGATAAAAACGTGTTCCTATCATTTTTATTCGTGTGGCTTATTGTATGATTCATATCATACTGCTAACCTGGATTGTTGAGGCCCTGGATTCCCTTTGATCTCAGTTGCTTTCTCTACGTAGCTCACCATCCACGCGTTATCGATTCGAAGCAGGGGATCGATAGACGGAGGCGAGGTGTAACCAGGGGGAACAATACAAGATTGTTATCATTAAGCAGTTTGTTTGACATGCCTTTTAGTTTGGTGTAAAAGGGAACATGTATGTATCATCCATCATTCCGATTGTCAATTGTTGTGTCTGTGTTCTTTTTATATGTGACGAGTTTTATCGCAAAACGAGAAATCTTTTATCAGAAAAGGCCTACTCAAATGTTCTCCGAACAGTTTCTGACACTGTATAAGGCGCTTTTATCCAGCACAATAGGGAGGTTTCGCAAGCGCCCTGTTAGGCCCTACGACGACGTTTATCTATTGTGTGGGTATACCCAAACAATAGATAAACGTCGTCGTATTGCCTAACCGGGCGCTTGCGAAACCTCCCTATTATCGTGCGCCCATCGCTTTTGAGAGGAAAAGCTGATCAAATTGTTGTTGGATTGAAAAGTGTCAGAAGTACGGACAAGTGTAATTTTTTTTCTTCGACTATGCAATATGAACATCCTTTATGTGAGACAGGGCACATCACTCTCATCCCTTACTGAAGGGAACCCACTGAATATCTCTTCAGATACTGACTGTGATTCCCAACGGGAGACTTTACTGCCGTTAGAGGCCACCGCCAGTTAGCAGTGTGAGAACGTCATGGAATTTGACGTCACAGAGAAGAAATGCACGCCACGACGTTGACCAAAATGACGAGGACGCCATGGCTTACGTTTGTGACGTCATGTTTTGTGAGTTAAGACCGTCAACAGGCGGCCTCTAACGGCAGTAAAGTTGATGTCATCGCAAACGTAAGTGTACCATGAAGATAGAACCAATGCCACTAAGACAGAGTTTTGGGAGTCCACTAAGATAATAGGGATGCATTCATCTGTGATTGACGTAGCAACGAATAACATTGATTATGCGAGTGATCCTGCTCTTACCACACCCAATATTGTTAAACGATGCGCCAAGGTCGGTTGAGCTGAAGGTTAAATTGGATTCCTTGATAAACTATTGGATAATTACATACATTTCCAATCATCAATAGATTTAGCGCGAGGTGTGAATCGACACGGGAAGTATCACGGGGGAAACATACTTTTGTACGCTTGATTAAGACTTAGAAACTGGTTGAGGTTGAGAGTGGGAGAGGTTGAAATAGCTTCAACGACAGCATTCGTTTCATTATTATCAGTATCACCACCAGTTGAGCGATACCGTCCTGTAGAATACGCATGTAAAGTTTAATGTACTGAACAACAGCAAAGATGTGCTCACAGACAAAGACTGAGAAAGTGACGAACATCTGGTTCTAGGTTTCATTAAGAAATCTATTGTGTTATCTACAATGAGAACATGACAAACACAATGGACGCGCAAGCAAAGGCACCCGTATTGTTGACCTCAGCAGAAGCAGATTTATGACATAATATCATTTGACATTACTCTCTGTAGCTATCAAGCACTCAGATATACTTACAACATGAGGAGGTCTATCCTCTGTAAGCGAGGCCAACTTGGAGGCGTACTTATCAGAAAGCATCGTTCCGATTAACAGCTGTTCCGATTTAGAAGACAAAAAAAGTATCCGTCATATCCATAGAATCAATTTAGCGAAGTCAAGATAAGGTCTCGCCGAACGCGATGAGCAGGATGATACTGTCAAAAACCTGACTTATCGATGTTTGACCAGTACACAGCTGGCTCCCTTGCTTTGTCGTAAATCTCTCTTCTTTATGCTAGGCCTCTGCATGGGATACTAGGACATGTATGTACAGAACGAATAGTGCCGTTGAATCAATGGTTCAATATAATGATTGTATGTTTATTGTTCTATGCAACAGTAATGAACGGCTGGGAAACTGTGCCGCGGTAGGCTGAGTGTATAATCGTGAAAAAAAGCAAAACAACACATTTCCTATATTGATGACATTTATGGAATGAACTATTTTCATCGAATCATAATTGTGGTGATCAACTAAATACGCAACGGATGTTTAACGGGTCATCTTTAGTCAATTTACCATCAATCATGAGGCAATCCGCTGAAACAACAGGTTTAACCATGTAGTGATGACAAAAAGATGCCGAGCTCAGATTTTATCGACCAGCAGCAAGAACACTGGAATTCATTGAAACAAAACACGTAGGCTACAGGAGTCCATGATTTCTGCTTTGAATGATGTCTTAAGAATCGACCGCCCTTCTGACACTTCTTTTCTTTTTCTATTGCCATCCTCTACAGGATGGGCCAGAGACAGTGTCGCTCGAACAACAGCATTTCTATTGTTTCCCTAGCATTTCGAGAGACACTTTCTCTGGCCCACCCTGTAGAATCGCCCGCATCACCTCTTGCTAGTTTTCGAAGGAATGAAACAATCATGACCATGTCGGATGCCATCCAATACGAGCGCTTCCAGGACTCAAGACTCTATCTTTTCGGGGAGAGATACCGTTTAACAAGTACCTCACTGACACAACAAGCCTAACTTATAGGCCCTACTCTTGGCCTACATCATGTCGACCGTGATACCAACCCTAAATCATAACATAATGAAAGTTTCCCCGTTTAGACCTGACCAAAACTCGTTACGCGCATGCCATCAACAGACCATTTTTGTATATCTGCAGACCATTTCTGCCTGGGTCTCCCAATGCCGCGGACCGTCTAACCTCACAGATTCATTATCATATTGGAACACACACTCGCCCGTCCGATAGTGGGAACGGAACAAATATGGCGTATTCTTTCTGCAGCTCGGCCCGGTCGTCAAGCATACTGGTTGCTATTCTTCCAATTGGAGAATTTCTAATCTAAGGATCACACTTGTACACTGCAGTTGACTACACGCTGAATGCAAGCAAGCTACAGGACTTGAGAGCCACGCCCACCTGCTGGTACGATGTCGCTCTTCCCCTCTATCAAATTCGACATTAATATTTAACGTATATTAAATACACTAGCTTGTATTATGACTCCGTGGAGCTTGTCCCGCATATCCATGATGTCATTGTTACTGTGCATAATTAGGCAATGGTGGCCAGAGCTTGTGGGGAGAGAGTACTTCATGATTTAAGCATGGAAAGGATTAACTAAACGAGCCGCTGCCGTTAGCTAATAATGAAAGAGAGTGCACTCCATTTATATTTTAAAGATCGTTCTGCAACTCTCAAAATATGCACGCTCCAACTTGATTCGGTTGAAAAACGTGAAGGTCGTAATGGCATGTTTGCTGTGTGGGTCAATAAATGTAGCACATGAAACACACAGCGAGGAACACTTTTATCGGATGGTTTTACCTACTTTGTTCTGTCATTATGGAGTGTAATCATTATCTATACCTACTTAAGACCACTACAGCATACAAATAACACATTTCCAACACGTGTGCATGTCACGTACACGGGATACTGTCGCCAGATTTTTTTCTGTTGCAACACTTCCTCGTTCGCTTTAATTGCTTTCCCTAATCCGTCACGAGCGTTTACCATATTGGAAAAAGAACGTTCACGAAGAACATCTTTCCTTTTGGTAAAAAATACACCTCATTAAATTTTGCATCTGATGCATCTGGTGGCGTGCATTTCAATGCAATTAAACTTCGATGCGCAATAAATGCTGCAGATGTAATGTAAAGATGAATTTTATTGTCGTCAAGCGTGGAATGGAAGAGACCCCCAGGTCTATGCTCTCACAGATGGAAAGACATTTCATGACATGACGACGTCTAATTATTTTAGCAAACTAAATACATTGTAACTTGATAAGAAGGAGAGTAGATAAGGCAAAAAGTGTTAACTTACAGATGCCATGATCTCCTGTCCCTCGAATCCTGCTAATGATACGATCAAAATTCAGAATCCGCCAACAATCATTCGCTGAAGGTCTAATCCAGAGGCTAGGGCGTCAGCTCCCTGTAGTGTGCTGCTGCTGCGGTAGACGATGGATTGGAAAACAGCGCCGCCCTACAGTTGCTTTGACGAACCAAACTAAGTGGGTTTCATTGTGGTGATTACGAGATGTCAAACAAAGCATTTAACTCAACTGCCTATGTATCATGATGACACGCTTTCCCTCATTTCGACCGGTATGCCTCGTTCGGGCGTTTATCTAAATGGGCCAATGGAATCTATGGCAAACAGCATATCCTTTGGCAGATGTTGCCGTTTTGCGGTGGGCGGTGCGGTTGTCACAGGGGTTGGGGAGTGTTCAGCCTGGTGTGTGGAACCTATCTCACTGCCTCAATAGGTGGCACTAGTGGTTAAATCTATTGAATTGAAAGGGACATTCAGGTCCTGATCAATTTCCCACACAAAAGGCAGCTATAGAACCTGATTACTGTGTGCTGCCCTCTATCACAGTTATGATCCCCATTGTCCCGGCGCCTGTGGGAGCTGAATGCGCCGCTCCCTCCGGATTGGGATGGGACGCGTTGTGGTTGGAACGGGGCTGAGGTCAAGCTTTTAAGCTTTTTGGGAGGCTGCAAAAACAATGTTATCGTCATCAAATCGACTTGATATTTCACACACATACGTACAGACGTATACTTTAACATATAAAAATGGTCTCACAACAATCAAAACTTTTCTTCATGGAAATAAACCGGTGACTTTGAGAGCAAAACTGCCCGATCAACAAAGCATATTCATATCCCATCCACAACCTGATCTGACACACAACTTTTTTGGGAGGCTGCAAAAACAATGTTATCGTCATCAAATCGACTTGATATTTC
>NMRB01000043.1:345325-398076 GCA_002633025.1 Notospermus geniculatus
CCTAAGATCTAGGTCGAGTTCGATTTTGAGCACGATTGGATTCCTATTTTGGCCTCCAGGGGGCGTTTTGTGAAAAATTTCAAAGGGCTATATTTTGATAATGGTTCGAACTATCATGTTGAAAGTATGTACACATGTACCTCTAGGTTATAGCAACTTACAGACAAACTTTCGGTGAAATCTGATTCTTCACTTTGCCACTAGAGGGCCAAAACCAAAATCACTGAAAGTGCTATTTCTCCATAACCAAGAGATGGATTTTTGTCAAATTTTTTTCATGGGTATATCTAATAAGGATACATAAGATATAGTACCCGCGTTTTTAATTTGACCTACTTTTCAAGGTCACAGAGGTCAAAGTTCACCTCAAATTATGAAATTGGCTCTTTTTCTAATGGTTTGCATGTTCTTAGTCAAGAGATTAATAGCCGTGGTTACACTACATAAAAATACCCGTGTTTTTCCAGACCCGTGTGTACGAAAATCCCGGCGAGAGGTCACACTACTACACTGTAGTTAAGTAGCCCGGCGACAGTTGCGCTGCAAACATTGACTCTTCGGTCATTTCTGAATTGGCACACATTGTCGGAGGCGCGAAAACGACGTCACTTAATGGCTGCGCCATCTGTCGCCGTGCGAAGAACTAACGAACACACGGGGCTTTCGAAAAGCACGGCGAGATTGCCGTGTCTCAAAAACCCGCGTTTTTCAGACACGGGTTTTTTGAAGCCCGGCAATTCATAGGTGTGACCGCAAAAAACACGGGGATTTTATGTAGTGTAACCACGGCTAATATGGCAATTTGGCATGTTTGTACCTAAATGGCTTTTATGGGGTTGCTGATGATTCCCACCACTGTGCTTCAAGCCAAGCGGGCACAGTGGGCCGAATAAATAAAAACTAGCACTTGCTTTTTCTAGCCATTTTCTTGAGGATTCATTAATAAAAATGAGCATTTGCTGGAAGATCAAGCAACTTTTTTGGGAGGCTGCAAAAGCAATGTTATCGTCATCAAATCGACTTGATATTTCACACACATACGTACAGACGTATACTTTAACATATAAAAATAGTCTCACAACAATCAAAACTTCTCTTCATGGAAATAAACGGGTGACTTTGAGAGCAAAACTGCCCGATCAACAATGTTCGTGGGCACATGTCTTAGCAAGAACCTCTGATATTCTTAGAATGACACCAATCCTCCGTCGAAGGATCACGGTAAGGGTGGAGAGTACATAAAATAGGAAAGAAGACGATGTGTAACAGCCATCGTCTACAGCAGCTCCATCAACCATTTGTCCTGTCTTGAATATGAAACAGACAGAAATCAGCTTTATTTTGTGATAAGTTGTCTCCACGTCCAATCACAGTAAACATCTTTTCAGATGTATAATATGTTTATTATTTCCATTTGTAACAAAAGAAATAGAAGGACACAAAGAAACAAATTCTTCGTCGCAGCACGGTGGTGACGCTGGGAGCGAGCGTTGAGAACCTCAGGATGGTTGGCGCCATCTGTACTGAGGGTGACAAATGAAAACTTCAGCTGAAGCTTGGCGTCAGGGCTAGGTCCAGGAAAAACTGTACAGTGGGACCATGGGACAAGCTGGTAGTGCGTAATACAAACACCCTGTAACATGTAAATGTGGGCTATCAAGACATAATTTGGGGTAGGTTATTCAGAATTGGCTCCTTTAGATCGGAATATAGTAGTCTAATACATACTAGGCCCGTTTTATTTTAGCCTGATATTTACCGTTCCCGGCAGGGGTGTAAGGATACTGGTTTCAGGGCTGTGAAATGGCGGCGATTTCGTATGATATTTACATTGTCCGAGAAAATTGCCAATAAAAAGAGTTAGAATCATTGGAATTTAATGAAACTCAAATATGATATTCTCAACAAATGCCACTTGAGCCTGTGAAAATTTGAATTGGCTCCTATTTGTAGTTTTTGAATTATTTGGCAAAATGTATGTAGAGTCGATGTACAAGACGTGTACAGAAAATTTAATTGTGGACCTAGCCCGTCAGAAGGTCTTGGGTAACCGCAGAACGACTAGTTCCATGGCATTAAACGGGAGATGGCGACACAATGAACCTGTGCATCTTGCATGATCTGGTCGGGGAACCACGGGAATCAATGCGACTGGAGTTGTCGTTTCTGGCTTGACTTCTAAAGCAAGACTTGTACACTCTACGTCCTTGTGGGTTTGAGCAGCATGTACGGCAGCAACAAGCACAGCAGAAAGGGGTCATCGGTCTCATTTCACAGCTTAGTGAAACCCTGTGTGACCGTTTCAATACTAGCCGTGGTTACAGTACACTACATAAAAATACCCGTGTTTTTCCAGATCGGTGTCAAACCCGCGTGTACGAAAATCTCCCGGCGAGAGGTCACACTACTACACTGTAGTTAAGTAGCCCGGCGACAGTTGCGCTGCAAACATTGGACTCTTCGGTCATGAATTGGCACACATTGTCGGAGGCGCGAAAACGACGTCACTTAATGGCTGCGCCATCTGTCGCCATGCGAAGAACTAACGAACACACGGGGATTTCGAAAAGCACGGCGAGATTGCCGTGTCTCAAAAACCCGCGTTTTTCAGACACGGGTTTCTTGAAGCCCGGTAATTCATAGGTGTGACCGCAAAAAACCCGGGGATTTTATGTAGTGTAACCACGGCTAGTGAGTCGTCAGCGTAAGCGGAAGTGAGTCTGGTCAATTTCACTGCTGACACATGCACAGAGGGAGTTTCCCCACAGTCTTGTTAGAGGTCGCTTATTCAAACTTCGCCCAGGATGGTATACCCTTGGTAAGACCGAGTCAGATGTTATTGGCTGTATCCACGATTCGCCGCCAGCCATCAGCCATGGCCTCGGTCGAGCCGAGCACCTGTCCCACACAACGTGGCGTCTGCTCGCGGTGCTCCCGCGGCAGATACGTCCTTAACTTGCTTGCCTCTCCTCTATACCATATGTAGTAAATCAAATTGTTCAGGGGCGAGGTGATTAGCCTGTCGGAGTCAATTAACCTCGCCTGCTGAATTTCCTCAATTATCTGAGCAAATTTAGGAACGCTTCCCGCAGTCTGTCAGTTCATCCTCAACAAGACCGCGCGGAGGATTTCTGTGTACCTCATCCTTGAAGGTTTACTTCCTCGGTTGGCTTCTTACTTGGACAAACCAGCGCAGAAGAGCAAAGAGAGTGGAGCCGTGTCTGAGAAGTCCCTTGGACATCTGACCTCTACGTCAAAGGTATGCCCAGGGACGTGGCAATGAATGGGCTTGTGATACACAGGGACTCGACCCGAGTTCTACAGTGCCAACTTCTCCACAATGAAACCAGTCTGTGGGACTGTAAGTTCGGTGGAATGCGGAGGTGTCTGATGTTATGATGACAGGCTTGCCTTGGCGTGCTTAAACCCCAGTCACATTTCCACCGATTCTGCAAAGGATGTGTTTGCGACGCCCGAACGGGCTGAAAAATAGGGAAAATGACGGGTTGCCGGCCGATCGGCTATTGGCGGCTATTGCATTTGTGACTCAGGTATTACCGTCCACCAGACGAACGACGACAAAAGGCGCGCACACACCAAACCCGGTTTCCGGTACGTTTGGCGATGCGGCGTCCTCTAGCCAGTGGTATCAACAATGTTTCAGTGATAAGAACCCACACAGAAATCTCGCAGGAGAGGTTGCTCCCGTTTTTTCCGCCTGTTTTTTGCAAATCCTCCGCCCGCGGCAAACTCCAACGCAAATGTACCGGTATATCCTTTTGTTCGGTGCTGTCTTCGTCGGATCGAATGGTGTTCGTGTCCGCCTTGGTGTTTCAGGGCTTTTAGAGAACTCCCTCAATGCCTGAGCCCACTGACGCTTTTCACACCCTTTATAAACTCTCGTTTTAACGCCTTGCCGATTGCACGGGGCAGCTCGTTATTAGCGAGACACAGCTCACAGAGAAGACTTCCAGTTTCACTGACATGGAGTTGCATGTTTGCTGGCAGCTTCGCACACGCCAGTTCATGGTTGGTTCACCCTGACACGGTCCCTGCGCAAAACAGCTATCAGTCGCCACATCGGCTGCTTATCCTCAGTCGCTCGGCGGAAAACGAGTGGAAAACATCAACGAATGTTCAATCGGATCTTGTTGAGTGACATCGTGGACTATCTGTTTCAGGACAGCGGTAAGCCCAAATCATGTTTCTCATTTCTCCAATCTCTGTCATCAACTTTGTGTCCTATTTTTCGACCTCTGGTGATTGCGGCATCAATACCGTTGACACATCATGACTTTACCGTCTGATCGATTACTTTTTTAGGGAAAATGGGATTCGAATTCGAGCGTTGTGTATCGTGAAACGTTTAGTGTTAGTAGTGAGAGTTTACCTTAATTCGTGATCTACACAACCACTTTTTCATTGATTCCCTGTCAGATTAGAGCATTTCCTACTTTTGGCTCATCACTCCTTTACAGACTTTACCTCACCACACAACGGTAGGCAACCCACAACTTCTTCCTTACATTTCAGAAAACTTTGTAGCTGCCAAGTTTTCTTATTGATTTCAATTTATTTGGGTATACATCAACTTGGTATTCTTTTTCGAGTTTCTAAATGTCCACGACTGCGGAAGTCTTGTCGAATCCTTCCCAATGGCCCCAAACGCCAATGCGAGCGAGCACGCCTATCCTTTTGTTGGGTGCTCTCTTCCTGCCATCGAGCAGTTTAACTGACGTTGGTGTTGGCGTTTCGGGGGCTTTGCGACAACTCTCTAAGTGAGGAATCTCCTTTCTTCTATGCAGAACATCCCCTTCCTTCTTTGATAAAACATCATTTAACCATAAATCTTATCGCAGATCTCATATCTCAGCAGGCTGACGTAAGACACAATGTCTAACTCACACTTCGTGAAGAGGAAAAAACATCCATCCATCTTAAAGCGGATCTTACCAATCTGATCACGATTACGCTTTCTTCATTTCGCAATACTTTTCTTCAGAAAGGTTACAAACGATATTGACATTCTTCAGATAAAAACATCGAGCTCTTTCTCTATGCTGAGTATATTACGTCTACAGAAGTAGCCCAAAGGTTGTCAATAAGTGAATCGATTTTGACTTTCTGAGTTACGGCTGGATCATTGGAGTTGGTCGCTGAAAGGGCTTTGATGGTTGCTATTAAAGAATGGTGGCGAGTCAGGCTTCCACTTAGCTTTATCCTACTTCCACCTGGTGCATTCTTAACCAACAAAGGACATAAGATACCAGACATTGATTCGCGAGATCGCGTCTCTGTCTTGCAAACGCTTATCACTTCATAGCATCCTGAGATCCTGAGGTAATCAGGGGTTCTTAGGGCTCACCCCTCCCTCACCGCATGTGTGTGCAGTGATGGTCGGTGGGAGCGAGGGCTTAGCATGATAAGAACTTCTCTGATATTCTCACTGTATACTTGAGAAGCCATGCCAGATGCTTTACCAGCCTGCGCTCAACTCGTTGGTTCTAGTACTTTCTATGTAGGTTTTTTAGCACAAAGTAAGTGTTCCCTACCAGCTACACCCGATGTTGCCCGATGTTCTCTTCACACAAACACAACGAAAGCGTGTCTTTAAACAGTCTCAACCACTTCTTTCCTATTTGTGTTCTCCACACTGCGCATGCGCTTTACTAGCAGGACACAGCCACTGACTCCATCATAGGATTAGATCTTGTTGCTAGTGCAGCTCCAATGAACAGAGAAATAAGCCTCAATAATGCAGTAAGACAATATTTTTGTCCCGCTTAACATTGCCAGCAGTTAAAATATTTCTTGTTTGTTCTTTTCGTCTTATTTAAAAATTTGATGGTTATAACTCAGATTTTCTCTCTGTGTGCTGGCAAGGTGACGAAGTACGATGAGTTGAGCGTACAACATGAAGTGTTTGAGGATTAGAAAGGAAAGAAGGCGTATGGTTGGAGCAACGATACGAGATTAACGTTTTCACCGATCGACAGCGTTGATCCGAGTTCTCCACCAGACGGGTGGGCAAGTCGATCATGACTTAGACGGCCAAGGTCCGTGGCAACATCACGGGCGCCTGATGTATCATTCATGATATGAACCATTGGTACATGAGATAGGCAGTGACGTTTGATGTCGGAATGCCTTAAAACACCAGACGAATGGCCAGAGTTGGTTACTTTTGACAGTAGCGCCAAAGTATTCAATGCAGAAGCAGGCAAAGACGACCGCTTATACACAACAACAACAACATGGAAATTTTGTCATTCTGTTACTTAGGTGTGGTCCGTAAAACGTACGTTACGTAACAAACATCATACTCGAAAGTACGAACGCTCATCCACACAGCACTATGGTATGTCTCTACCGTGTGTGAACATGATTAGACCTTTCTAACAAAAAAGATGGCGGTCTAACAGTTCTCACCATATGACGTCAGAAGATTAATACCATAAAACGGCCGCTGGCCATCGGCACGAAGGCTTGTGGTGTTTGTCTGAGAGGATGCGTTTGGTAGTGTTATATCATTCTCGGATAATGAATGGCGACAACGTCATGTGGAAAAACTTTCAAATAACGTTCAGGTTTTTTCATCAGCATGACCGTGTACCAGTGTAAAATGAGTCTAGGCTCTTGTAACACGTCTTACAAGACTGGCAGAAAGGAGAGCGGTTGGCAGGAACAGGAATCGCTTGTTTAACGGCTCGTTCTCTGACCACACGATCCGTGATGTCCTGAGGCTAAAGTCCTAGCCATTAACATGTATACTTCACCCTTCCTCATTCCACAAGTGTTTATTGGCAGTCAGTTTGACCAGACAGACGTGCCTGAGGGTATGCTACGCTTGATCCGTGGAACCAAACTCCATGTACCGTTGATTCAGGGTTTGTACTCTTCTAGACTGGTGTAGTCCGAATGAACCATGTTTATTCATTGGTTCATTTCCTCTTCTCAGTGGAAGGACTTTTGGACGATCAGGGAGAATGCTGTCGAGATATTCAACAATCTCGTCTTGTTATCAAACACTAAACCTAGACAATCATACATGTAATTACCATCATAATGACATTACTTATGACCTCTAGCTCTCCTTTATTCAAACCAAGTCCAAAAGGAACACTTTCGAACTCTTCTCGAGGTGTGGATCAGATTCGCCCTTCCACTATCAGATAGGTCATACTGACCTTATGAAAGTGAATCTAGAGTATATCGGCTTTTGTTCCTAGGGAATGAGGATGGTCGACTATATTCATCTTCGTAATTGCTCATATGAAAAATAGCTGCTTTTAAGCGCGTCGCTGATCATCAATGTTTTTTCACCTCCACCTAAAATCCCCGGAACGTGCAAGAAACATGAATATTGGCAAAACATTAATCATAGGTTAGGAAGGTTTGGGATAACGTTATCTCGTTCGGCGGTTTCTCCCTAGGGAAATTGTGATAATTAGCTGCAGAACGATCTGATCACTCGACAAGTTGTCCTGTGGTTTCACTCCAACTCTCACCAGTCCATTTATCGTGGTTTTTTTCCATATTTCGTGACTGGTTACCCCTCGATGCTGATTGAGGATTGATGACAAAGTCCGGTGTCACAGGAATATAAGTCCCCCTGGACTGTAAGTCCGGTTTTATTGCTCAATAAGGGATTGGTAAATTTCGCTATAGAAAGGAGGACCATACAATAGCAGACTGTAACTCAGACGGGGATTTCTACGACCATTAAGACCAGTTCTACGACCATTCCTACAACCAGTTAGAGCGTATAACCTTGGAACCCATGTGTCATCAGAGAGAACAAAAGTCGATTAGTAATCGAAAAGGTGATGTCATTTTGGCGATTTGAGGTTTAGGCTTACAAGGATGCCATGATGGGATATCTCGGTGACCTTATCGTACTTTCCATGTACAGACACATAAAGCCGCGGTTATAGGGTGATTTAATGGATTTTCAACCCCTTCAAATAACCAGTAAGGTTAGTAAACATTGAGAGTGGCAAACGTTGATATCATCGTCAGCACATCACAAAACACTGTTTGTTGTTGTTACCTTGCGATCAATGCCACATTGCAAGCCGCAAATACTGATGTGCAATATCTGAAATATCCCGTGTATAAATCACTTTGTATGACGTCACAAACGCCCAGAACTCCGAAATTACATTCCACGATTCCGAAATGAAGGCGGAAGGGAAACGAATGGTGATTAATAGTGACCAATATATTGGAGAGCGTTGCTACCTGTAGATAGGCAATAGGCAAATTACTAATCATTTTGATTAACGGTAGCCATCTCACATGGAGTTCGGCTACTTAGTCACGCCGTGGCTGATAATCCTCAACCTTCAACGCTAATCTGTTTCGGATATACCCTTGAACCAGAGAGTCAATCATCATAAGCTGTGACGGTCTCACGTCTCCATGGATTTTGTGACCTTTGCTTTACGAGTTTTCTTCATCTTACTCCCTGGGTTCGTTGAGGTGACATAAGACATTATTACCAATCAATGAGGACATCTAAACAATGTTGAACGACGAAGGCTGTTTTATCATCTGTACTCTCGACCCACTGTACAAACATTGCCAACAACTCCAGACTTCAACGTCTTGGTTGCATGCATGCAAGTCACTATCAATGTCCTCCTGTCAGAAATTCTTGCAAAAGGATTGCCCAAATCGTTGTCATAAAAATGCCTTTCCAAAGCCGAAGGACAGTCAGTGGATGTGGACCGTTTTAGACGGTATAGACTGTACCCCTGTGGCTTGGCGCTGACGTTGTGGAGTCCTGGTCACATAATGGTTTGACCATCTTGTTAGGAATTATCGCCCGAAACATTTGTTGAACAAAAGCTGAAACATTACTAAGAATAAGATAAGAACGTCATCTGTTGTTGGCAACGGCGTAAGGACATGATGCTCAATGTAAGAGCCAAGCATTGACTGTCACCGACGAAACGTCTCCGAAGCAACACAACCGTTATTAATTCAACAAAACAAACATGCGGGTTTAAAATCAATATTAAATTTTGCCATTATTTGCATAACACGATTGCTGTGAAATCATCTGCCTGGATGCTGTCCTAAACCAATTATCGTCTCTCTTGTTACCAACTTCTTCCAAAAGATTCTGGTGTTTAATTGGGTCGCTTTCGATCTGCCGCCTGCCTGACAATCTCACAATCATGACCCAGGAAGTTTTATCCAATTAGTATTGAAATAATCAAATTATAAAGAGCAGGCTTATAACGTTAACACGACGAACATTTCCATCAAGCGGAGCAGCAGTTACTTTTCGCTACAGCAAAAGGTCAAAGGTGAACTTAGAGCTTTAGTTGAAGAAGAAGCACTTGCTTTACAGGCTTCATCTGGACTGGCTTAAGATTTTATGAAAAACTTTTCACCAACTGCCCAATCCACATCATATCCAGCATAAAATCTGCCCTACGCGTTGCAAAGTGGCGGTAGGCTGAAGGTTCTTCATTGACAGATTTGGCCCTGTTGATGTCCTGAGGGAAAGAGAGGCGTTTAGGGATTATCGACATGAAGACATGTCCAGAGGACAACTTCACAAGTTCATGAATCGCTGTGAACGACAGATAGACTCTGTATTTACTCAGCTGTAATTGGGGGATCAGCAAAGCCGATACGCACGATATCTTGTACATGTAGTTGTATCTTGTTGACGATTTGCCTCGGGCCTACAACGCTGAAGAAAACCAATGACTCCGACACAGGTGGAATAAATACACATGATCATGTTCTATGATATAAGACGTTCGTAATCAAACCATCACGCTTCACCAATAAATCATCTCTTTCACGAGCCATATGTTGGCGGACGATGCTTTCCGATTCTCTAAGCAATAATATCCGCCGTCTTGCCTGCATCTCATTTATGTCACAGCTGGGCGCTGACATTACACAAGCAATTACAATTTGTCGCATATCAATTTAAAGTACATGTATGCGAAGTTGTTCAGCCCTCGTAACTGAACTCGTGAATCAGAAAAAAGCTGAGAGCTTTCATCTGGAAACGTCAGCATCTGTCCTTCAGTATTTGCCATAATCCTCCGTGATAGATTTGATCAACAATAGGAGCAGTCAGCCGCGCATATTGCCAACAGGTGGCAGCAAAGTTCTAGCGGACCAATGTACAGGAAAATACGTGATTGCTGCTCGATCGATAATGACTGGGTCCGCTATATGCATTGAATTGGGCCGTAGTGACACCTATCGGTCAACTCGACGCCAGCTCCTATTCGAAGGAAACTGTCAAGCCACTTTGTTTTAACTGAACGAACCACATCAACATCTACAATGTCAAAGCTCTTGAAGGTCACACAATGACGATGTGAGAAAAAATCTGACGGTCAGGGTCATAGCTTGCCCTGCGATTGTAAAAGTCAGTATCTTGTCATTTCATGATCAGGGGAAGTGTTTCATTTTGAGTGCTTTCATGACTCACTGTGCTCATTTCGAAGATATCGATAGAGTATACAGTGTAAATGTACCCCAGGCTGTCGTAGAGTATCTATTATCGGACACATCTTGGTTATTTCTAATCCGATGGCTACAATGTACTCGGTTTATCGACCATTTTATTTGACAATAAACCAAAACAAATTGTCTCTTCAGATATCATCGATTTTCTCTGACATTCTGACAAGTAGGCTACGACAAGACAAGACAAGAATTTGATTTGTATCGCATTTTTATATTACAGCCTCGAGATTTCCTTCCTGGGTCAGTGACATCTTGAAGGGTAATCAAGATGGATAAGGTTCATGACCAAGAAAGAGACCCGAGGCAGTATTCCATGGAAGACCTTACTGCCGTTAGAGGCCACCACCAGTTAGCAGCCCTCATAGAATTTGACGTCACAGAGAAGAAATGCACGCCATGACGTTATCAATAATGACGTGAACGCCATGATTTACGTCCACGACGTCAAACTTTGTGACGTTCTAGGAGCACTAATAAGCGGCCTCTAACGGCGGCGAAGTCTCCCATTGCCGAGTGGCCTTTGCTCACGAAGAAGGCGAAGAAGTCATCTTGCCGTTAGGCTACCTCTTCTGTTATGCGCTTGCATAAGTAATCTTGATGGTGATCAACGGTTTTATCTTCTGCAGTAATCCAGCTACTCTCTGACGGAGCATCACTATCTCTTTGCAATAAAGCAATTATTCTTTAGTTATCTCGTAAGTCGGCCGGTTAATACATGTCGTCCAAACGGCATAATGCAGTTATGTACTTCAACTGTATACATCATGTACTGTACGCTGGCAAAAACGACCGTCAAGCACTATTGCACCATAAAGTCTTGCAGTCCTTATACATGTACTTGTTTCCCTACTCACCATCCGAGACACAGTACCCGCTCGCTCTGCATGACAATATGTCTACTAAGTATATCAGACTTATAACTGTATTTGGAAATAGACAAATCGCATCAGTCTCGTTCTATAAAGTAATGTATTGGAAAGGTATCATCTTTTATATCGAGTCTTGTTGAATTCATATTGTTGGTATTGTGGATCAGTCTAGATGTCTGAAGCAATATGTATAAGTTCTTTGAAAGGCATTCGTGCCTGATACTGAGACGAGACCTTTTACCCAGCTGCCGCATCCGATGGAGATATTCCCCATTAGGAGATATGACATGTCTCTGGTTTATGTATCTAAACGGACATCTTCAACTAAACCAGATACTTAGAACTGAAAAACACAGCGGGTATCGACGGGTGGAGTTCTCAAAATGCAAAAATGGATGAAAAATAAGTTGAGCCGTTCTCGTTTTTAAAATTTCAATATTAGTAAATTTTCTGCAGACAGTTTCAGTTTCCAGAGGGATTTATGGTCACGGTAGCTTAACCACGGCGATGGCTGATTCAGTACTCGCTGGGGATTGGCAACTACGGAGCTCGTGGGTCTGTCGCTTCCCGATGGATGGCGCATGACATAAAAGGGAAATCCGATGTTCTGTAAAAGGGTCAGACTTTATGGCCAGCGAGGCAGATTTATTATCAAAAGAACCTCCACGCGAGGCGTCCAGCCGTATCGACCTTAAAGCCGTATAATGCTTGTTTATTGATATCCTGAGAACTTGACTTGCTTAGTGATCAAAGGGGTTGGTGGCGTTCACACCCCGGGTGTGCGTGCCATACAGCTCAAGTAGAGTCAAATACTTCCATCAATGTCATTCGTCAGCATTGGTCATGACGCCATGAGGCCAGGACCAGTAAAATTGTTCAATTTAAGAGTTTATTTTGATCTTTGGAAGCAGGAAGGACATCATTATCAATATACCGAGATTGAGATTCAGATTGCTTATGATTACTTTGTTGACATCATACTGGATTAAAAGCCGGAAACGACCTCACTTTTCGTGAAGTTCAACAAAACTTCTGCTTCGACACATTTTCATCCCCGCCTCCAGACAGAGACGAAAATGGCGATCGCGATGACCAATCAGATGGCAGGGAGCCACCTTGAGTGCGTTGGGAGTGATGAAAAAACGAAAAGAAAGATAAAGTGTGTCTCATAGACCTGATATTTGCCAGTACTATCAATATCAGTTTAATACGATTCTCAAGGGTGTACGTACATGTAATGCACACAGACCGCCTCCTAAGAACTAATGAACTCCCAAACGCTGATACTTGCATGATATAACTAGGTCTTCCCGCCAAGGCCGAGCACGTACACGTAATCCGAGTAAAACAGCTTTCCTGATTCCGTGATCTCTCCTAACCCGGTTAACAACGCTGGCATAAACCTTCATTCCACAGTTATGTCACAAACAAGCTTTTTTTCTCTGTGGACTTCGGTAGAAAATTGGTTTCCCGCATTGGTCTGGAATCGCACATACCACGTGACAGAGAAGCAGCAGACAGCCAAGCTGCAGTCTCTTAATGCTGCCTGAGGCGACCGTGATATCGGCTGTCAAGTTCCACATTTAAAGTGTCGTTTTCAGGTGAAGCGACAAAAAAGAAATTCTTTCATTCGTAACACGTCTTGGAGAAGGCGTCTTGATCCCGCCTACGGACGGGGGAATAATGATACGTGTTCTCTAATCAGGACTCTCTCCCCACAGCAGATGCACTTTTTCTCTCATTTGGATCGGAGTCCCTCCACGGGCTCCGATAAAGCTATGTGCACACAGAGCTTAGTGCTTGCGCGATCTTAGCCGCAAGCCTCTTCGAGAGCACGCAAGGCCCAAAAAATCTCTGTGTGCACCTGAGGCCGTAAGCCGTTAGTGCTTGCGTCCCGAGGCGCAGGCAGAATCGTAAGGATCAAATTTTTTTGATATTTGCCGCCGACCACCTACGGGGCGCAAGGCCGCGCGGGAATGTCTTGCCACTATTACCAATCAAATTGCCGCTTTTTGTCACATGATCAAGATGGCAGCGGACCGTTGAGGAGGGTACCACATCGTGGAGCAATGAAACTGATGAACTGTTGGTGTCCCTGTGGCGCCAGCATGTTCATCTTAGTTGGGGAGTCAGATGGCATTTATTTACACTATTGAGTAGTCTACAAAAGGTTTTGGTGCCTAATCCTCTTCGGATTATCATGCTGATGCATGAAAGGGGCATCTTAAGTTGCACAATCCTGGGGTTTGGTCCCTAGATATCCCTAAAGTTAGGGTACTGGAAATAAAGAAGGGGTCAAAAATATGATATGATCAGATCATATCAATATTGGTGTCAAAATGTAGGTCTGTGAGTGTACTTCAAGGAAATATGCATCCCAAAGCCAGATCAGGTCCTTGTTCCCCTACAAAAGGGGTTAAAAAATGAAAAATCCCAACTTTGACCCCTTGCCATTGGCTTCAGAGGCAACTTCAGCTGATAAAAGTTGATTAGTTCCACTCGCCTATGTACAAAATGTAGTACCTACATTTTGATACCCATCTTGACACCGTGATCTATTCGGATATACTCAGACTTGCAATTTCGACCCCTTTGACCTGTTTTGACCCTTAAGTGACCCTTAAGGACCTTCGGCCAAAGAAACCATGTCAAGATGGGTATTAAATTGGAGGTATTATGATGGAGGTATTATAAATTGGAGGTCATGATGTATCATTGCACAAGCCTTCCACGTATTTTCCCGAAATAAAGAAACCCATAGCAGAACGACACCGAACACTAGTGGGACTAGGGACTGATCAAATCACAAATGAATTGGAAGTTGTGCGGCAGCATTCGAACGTAGACGGAGGGTCGTATTTTAGAACGTTCCTTAACGTTAAGGTCGACCTTAAGTCTATTGTAAAACCATCGAGAACAATAGATTTAAGGTGGACCTTAGTGTTAAGGAACGATCTAAAATACGGCCCCTAGTTTCTATACGAAAAAACGTCCTCTTCTTCAAGTTCTCTGAAGAGGGTGTGATATGCCCCACATACTGGCCACCGCAACCACTTGCGGGTCCGAATTTCCCGGCATGAGGCCTTGTATTTGCGCCGCCTTCTCCTCAAAATCAACAAGATCGATGCAATAATATGGACGTGATTGGTAGCCGCCATTTTGTCGATTGAAAATACCGCCAAATTTAGGTCTATACCGGCACTGCGCAAGCGCCAACCCCGCCAAATTTAGGTCAGATACCGCGCAAGCTCTAATTGCAAAGATCCTTGCGCCCTCGTGTTCACACAGCGGCGCAACGATTTAGAGGACTGCGTGATCGTAAGGTTTACGGCTGCGGCTAAGATCGCGCAAGCACTAAGCTCTGTGTGCACCTAGCTTAAGTGCCTTGGAGTCGACACTGATTTGTTGTCTGTTACAAGAAAACATCTTATGCTGTTTGGGTATATACATGTAACTTGTTGATGTGACCTTCCCATGTCGGCCCACAATCCTTCCTTAACGGGCGACCGTCTCATCTGTCATCCTTATCTTGTCCGTCTCATTTCTCCTCGTTCTTCCGAAACAGGATCGATAAGAATGGTAACAAAGAGTGGGATTAATGCATAGTTGTGATGGAAATAATCCTTTGTGTATTCAGATTGGCCATATTGGCCGTCAAAATGTCAAGCGACATCACGCCATGAACACAGCGTCAACACACAGATCGTGACGTCAAAATGTCATGACGTGACAGTTTTGACGTCGTCACCGGCCATTTGACGGCTAACATGGCCGATTCTTTGCAGTCACGTGACCGTTGTGACGTCTGTGAAGAACATCTCTATCTGCAAAACAAGCAGTGTAAGACACCAAATCAGCCGTAATGGCTGAAACTGACAGGTTGAATGGAAACACCATTATCCATCCTTTGATAATTAGAGTATCATTATATAATGAGGATTTAGAAACACTTAGAGACAGGTCCTGATAGAGTGGAAGGGATACGACTGATTTACCAAACGTATGACTGATTGCTGCACACATTGTTTGTGAAATGACATATCGTTCGTTAAATTGACGACCACTCCGCGAAATAAACCAGTATGGTGGGTTGTGACGAGGCTCTCTATTTATTAGGCTCTGCAGAAGGACTCAGAAGCGCTATTCAATATGCCTTCGTATTCCACCATAGATACTCGGCTCCTGATCATGTGGCAGCACATGAATAACTGCTAACGTCTAGTGTCACATATATTCATATCCTGATGATTGGTCTTTGATTTTCATGGGTTCTTCCTGTCGG
Source organism: Notospermus geniculatus (assembly GCA_002633025.1). Lineage (NCBI taxonomy): Eukaryota > Metazoa > Nemertea > Pilidiophora > Heteronemertea > Lineidae > Notospermus > Notospermus geniculatus. The sequence goes on from NMRB01000043.1 coordinate 360,980, forward strand.
TTATTAGTAAGGGTAACTAAGCAACCCCTTCATCCAAAAAGCATGACTGACAGATGCCTTACTATGGCATCCTGATGTCGCCTCTCCCATTTTAAGACTTTCACCATCCGAACGACTTTGGCAGTGTACATGTACATGTAGTCCTATAGATAAATCGTCTTGGGTTTGTGATCGTCCACTCAAAGTTGGGGCAACAGAAACTGGGCGAAGCAATACAGATGATCAGATCAACAAATTGGTTCTCAAGATGATGATAAAGCCAGAGAAACAGACACTCCGTCTGAGGACACAGCATGGAGCTGAACAAAATAGGGACATTTGTATGGGCCTCATTCAACTGAGGAGTCGGGATGGGTGAATGCGACGTGGAAAGTTGCACGGACCGAAGGGTAAAGACATTTAACGAAATGGACCCCCGCCTCCGCGAGGATCGTCCGTTGGCAATCAGTTGTTCCTGTTCAATGGTACTTTTTACCTCGTATCGTCTCATCAACATCATTATCAGCTGTGATGATCATGACCGCGATCGGTTTTCTTTCACCAGTTGAGAGCCTGGAAGCGACTTAGAGAATGGTCGTAAGAAACGAACATTTCAAATCAAGTTGGAATGATCAACACCGACACATTAATCACTTTATTCGGAGCGAGTCGATTAAATGAACATCCTGGCGTTCCTAACTTTCCCAGATGTTTTCCACTGACTTGCTGCGATGTGTTCTGCAAGATGCCTGATTGAATCTACCAATGATGTGATCCACGAAATCCGCGCTTCAATCCCAGTGATAAGATGGAAAGTACTGGCACAGCATTAACTCAATGAATATCATGTTGCCGAAGGCAGCGCAATTTCCTACTTGGAAAATGACTTGATTGTTCGAAAAGTGCAATAGGAGTTGCATCCGCGAATGATTATCGGGTCGTAGTTGTTTGTGGTGGTTATATCCACCAAGGTGGAAAAACCGATTTTGAAGTTTATTTGGGATTTTGACCTTGTAAGGAACACATTTTGATGGCACGTGAGTATGTTTTCCTTTCACCGAAGATAATCTAAAGAAATCAACGACCTGTCGAAGAGAATTGCGTCTCTGACGATTTGATAGTTCGTCAAGGTCCCAGAGATGTCGAAGCAGGCCGCGGTGCCTGTTGCCTGAACAAGCTATTTTGTCCTTCAGCCTCAGATATGACCTTACCAGCGGCTTGAAAGCGTGTTTGAGGCAGGCAATGATCTAGTTTTGCCCCACGGAGATACACATATGCTGCAGGCCCGACTCCGAACCAAGGCTTTAATAAATTGAAACGCCCCGCCCTATCTTCTTCATTCAGTCAAAGTCTGCAGTAAGAAAGGAAAAGTGCGGATGCAGCCCAACAGGGTGCTTGTTGCGACAACCTATTAGGGGCCATCGTGAATGAAAAGCGGAAAATTCAGCCCTGCTTTAACTTGCTAAGGGTCATGGCATTTGCTTGTACAAAAGTACGGCCATCGTATTGTTTCCGGGTAGTTTCGTCAAACCACCTCCATCATTGCTTCGTCTCAAGACTCCCCATGGCCTCCTTAGAGTGACTTTGTGGAAATCCTTGTGATTCGCTCTCAGACCTTTGAGACTGACCGTTTATGATTGGACACGCTTGTATGACTCCGAAAAGTAACCAATTCCCCGAACATTCACAGACAATTTCATTAATCAAATTAACTGCCCTCAAATAACTGCTTTGCCTTTCATATCAAGTCTCCTCACGTTCGTTATGAACTATAACGTAGCCGGTTGGTCCCAGAGGGGTTTCATTGGAGAAAGAGCTCAAACAGTTAGAACCACTCATGAAGAATCAACCTTCCTTCAAAGCCATTTCAACAGGGAAATAAAGAATGTGGTGGTGAATGAAGAGGAATGTTCTCGCTCACAATCTAACACTTCATTCTTTCTTTTTATTCCTAAACTGTAACGCCGAGCTGAAAATGACTTTCAGCAGTTATTCTGGCATATCATTCCCTTTGGAAAAGTGTGAACAAGGTGTTATCAAAAGTAGATCCTCTCTCTCTTATCTATTTTTGATGTTATTCAATGCTTTGTAATAACATCTTTCTTCAAGTCAGGGTTAAAGAAACTTAAAATCGGACGGCAGCCTTCTGCAATAAGTCAGCCTGGTGCTCTTTAAGAAAAATGATACCGATATATGGACTCGTAATTCGGTGTTTCATGTATAAAGTAAAAAGAATTGAAAACATTTGAACAATTCGTTCGTTTTGAAATCTTCCCTGTGTTGGTAAATTTACTCTACTTGTCAAACATTGAGTTTCTCCGCCAACACAGAATCATCCATATTTAAAAGGCTTTTAAGGTTCAATGTTGACTCCTAATACAGAAGCAGATATCTAAAGAGAAGCTATTAGGTATCGGCAAAGAAGAAAGATAAAGTAGGTTGGTTGTGGTAAGCCAAAAGTTTAGTCATAAAAGCCGTTTAACGTCATATTGGACTTAACAGTATTTATGTTTTCATGCGTTAATTACTAGTGCTTCTTTTGTCATTGCGAGTGAATGCAGATATGAATCCGATTGCGACAGCTGCAGCCAATGATGTGTCGTGATGCAGGCAACATCAGGATCTAATCAAGACATCCTGATTCCCCCTTAAGGAGCGGCCTTCAACTCTTGTCAGTTTCTAATGGATATACCATCTGATTTCTAACCACTAAATTGCATAAAATTGCTTCTCGGCGCTGAGGTGATACGTTACATTATAACTTAAAATGAAGCCAATAAGATTGAATCAAATGCGTAATGGCTTCTTCCCGAGTTGTCTGACTCCATTAATGATATAATCTTTCTTATCGTGTCTCTAATAACTGCCTCCTCATCTTGTTAACTCTGGCTGCAAATTACTAATCACGTATAATGAATGCTTGCAAACTGTCATAATGAAGTCGGGAGTGCACTAGTGAGAATCACTAGTTGTTATATTCGTCTTAGATGACATTTAAAAACACAACACAATTTGTGGCGAGTTTTAAAGATTAGGAGTGCCTGTTGCAGTAACGCTTGGCCAATTTTGACTCTTCCATTTTGTCCGACCAAACACGACCCAATGGAGGCGTTGCCTGTCTAGTCGTGCGACGAAAAGTCGTACAGCCCACGCTGCCGATATTGCTTTCTGAAACCGCAAATCCCGACTAGAATTTGAATTAGCATTGAGAGAATGTACGGTGTGATTGTTACATCATTCTTTTCACCTGACTCTTCCTTCATGTTTTTCTCATAGACTCAGAAATCTCAGGTAATCATGGTGGAAAGAGATTGTGTGTACAGCGGCATTACCAAGTCATTATGCCAACAATATACTGGGAAAATCGTGCAATACCTCAGGTTTTCTGCAACTTTTTTTTCGGAAATTGTTGAAACCCTCCCAGAAATTGCGCACGCACGGAAATTGCTATCAAGCTAGGAAATAGATCTGAAATTGCTAGAAAGAAACTGCTCCCCTCCGACTCTCTTCTTCTACCTGTCCCTTTGATCACCATTGTTTGCCTAATATCCAGATAATAAAAACAAGCCGGTGACTTTTGATGTCAACTTTCGTTCAAAGAAGTTATTCCTACGTCACATCTAGATTCAGGCTCAGGCACGTTAACATCAAAACCTGCTGCCGCTGGTGAAATAAACACACGGGACGCTGGGTAGACAAGTGGATCGGTAGACAAATAGTCCTGCAGCCAATTGGTGCTTCTAGGAGACAAACTTAGAAGGAAAGAAATCTTCATATGAACGCAAACTGTGTCCCTTCTTTAAGTTTCGACAGCATAGTTAAAGATTACAACCACTTGTTCTTCGGGGGATGACTGTCAGCAGACTGAAATGGCAGTATCCCACTTTTTGTCGCCACAGAGTGAGGACACTGTCATTCTCGTCTGCTACTGAAGTTAGCATCATGCAAAGCAACACACCCTGCTATCTCACCTCTGTACAGCTACAGCCGGTAGCATCAAGAATCAAGAATCAAGCTGGGCCTCTATCAGCGTTGATAGTCGAAGACACTCTGCCTCGGGTCATGCATCATTTCATTCGCGATTTCATCACGAAAACAATGTGCGCCAATTTCCACTGTCATCACAGCAGTAATTTGAAGCAGTTCATCTTTAATCTGTGATCATGGCTTTGATCTCTTTTCATCTTCTCCTTCCGTGCCATCAGGAAGGTTGAAAGAATCAATGAGGGAATAATTATATCGAGCAGAGGGGCTTTTCAGGTTGGAGAGTTTCTCGGACAAAAAGTTCGCCAGTGTTGGGTTTTTCTTGGATTTAGTTGCAAACAGCACGCTGGATACGTTCACCGTACATTTACAGAGCAGCGTGGTATATTACTTTAGGGATGTAGGCCTATAATGTCTGGTAAGCTTCTGGTAACCTTTTTGTAACATGCATTTGAATACAAAGAAAGAGGCAGACAAAGTCCTCGGGGGTGCGAACACAAGAAATATTGTGTCTCAAAAAGTCGTTTTGCCTTCATGAATTAGGGATTGGTTGTTTAGACGTCCTAAATATACCGATTTTCTTCTGTTTAATGTCGTTTCTATGGCGTGAATGGAGGTAAATGTCTTTTCTGAGAGGCAAATCTCTGTTTGTGTGCGATATGATGAATAAACAGCTTTTGTGCATGACGAGAAGGGACGGTTTCCGTCAGGGGCAATCACAGCGTCCTGGTTTCTCTGTTCATTTTGATGTTCATCAACATCAGGCTATGTCTTTCTTTTGCCATTTCATGCTGGATTTATGCCCATTTCATGCTGGATTTATGCCCATTCTGAGATAATTTCCGTCATCTGATTGAGAAATCTTCAGTCAATCGCACGCACGAGTTCCGTCAACCTGCCGCGATAGCGTTATGACAGCCAGATAAATTGAATTAATCGTGTTAAGGATGCTTTCAATTCTTGTCTGGTGGAAAATAGGAACGGGAATTTGATGAAAGAATGTTCAGAGGTGAGGAACGCAGGCACGATTGTTAAAGAAATAAATTTTCTATTTAGCAAGGCTCTGTTGATTTCCTCAGCGACTGCTTCTTGCTAACTTGAGGCAAGCCAGAAACGTCTCAGGCCCTCTGATTGGTCCCCTAATAACAAGTGCTGTGATTGGTTCAACAATCTGGTAAGACGGCAAACTTCGTTGTACAAGTAAACAATTGTTTGGTCAATAGGGGAAAATCTCTAACGAGAACCTCATCAGCGCCTGAAGACCATGGAGAAATCTGATAAAGATTTCCAATGGGAATAATGTATTGTCGCTATCTTACTTCACGACAGCATCGCAGGTCATGAATATGACTAAAAAACCACGTATCGTCGCTCTGAAGCGATGACTTGCCGACTTTTTCAGACTAATTTTTGTCTTTACACTCTCCTCTTGGTGTTGTATCCATAAAACCTTCTTTTTGTAGGTAGCAAAAATATCTCCAGGCTTCTCTACAGATTCATCACTTCACAGACTGTTTTGAGAGTTTTTTGGTGAATGTTCCTCGCGACGTTCGCTTAGAGTAGACTTTATTTGTCTTAGAACAGAATACCATTAGCAAGTGTTCCCTGTACTCACACGCGATCCAGTCATTTATTCCTGATGTATTGACGTACAAATACTTCCAAAGCAGATTTAATTATTGCCGAATCACCCGATATTATTTCACCTGCGAATAAGTGTGATCACCAGCTGAACCTTCCAGCTAGCGAGACCCGCACAAACAGGAAACAGAGTTGGGTTCACTGACACATTCTTTGTCGAGGACGGAAGTTCTCGAAGGATACTGGTACAAATTCAAAGTTGTGTCGTTTGAAGACGTCGGTTGCCGTTCGTGTATCCTGCTGTTTGCTCTAGATTCACACTTTTGAAGAGTTGGTCCCGGTGATCCAAGTGACTCAAACCTACATTGCCTGCCCTTGCCCTATACTGTCAGTTTGGATGTTGGATTTATCAGTCAAAGTGAAAGTTGTACGGCACCCCAGCTGTGTGTGATAGATAGGGAAACAGCCCCAGGAAAAGATGCGTGAAAAACAGTAAATTTCTGTTCATATGCACCACGATCAGAGGATGAACAAATGAATTCTTAGCATCGTTCACAACATATGATCTACAGCTGACGTTTTGAGACAGTGACTTGTCGAAGAACGTACAGACTTTCATGACGTCATCATTGACGTAACGCGCAATTCTAATTGTTACATTGTTATAATAATGGATCGTGACGTTGAACAGTTAGAGATCGTTGAGTCACTACCATGCCTACTTGTTGTGACGGACAGTCGTCTGGGTATTCTCAGCCAAGCAAGCAGCTGCAGCTTCCCCCTTGGCATATGCCGCAAAACAACTTTCAAATTAAGTAATCAACTTCGACAATCTGTCACCGGCAATTAAACTGCCGTCTATAACCGTGACGTTTTGAATTAACCAACAAGGTTCGTTTTAATAACCTTACATTTGCTACAGGTAAGCAGAACAATTGAGTGTCAAGTCGTTGGCAGTAGGGTGTAAAATCTTAAAAAAAATAAAATTGGTTTCTGCTCAGCTACATGATAAAGTACAAATGAAGGAGCCACGGTGGTGTAGTGGTTCGGGCCTCCGACTAGCGGTCAGAGGATCCCGGGTTCGAATCCCGCTGCTGGCGTGAGACTTTGGGCAGGTCTCTTTGCCTTACTGGCCTCTCTCCACCCAGGTGTATAAATGGGTACCGGTCGGAAATGCTCAGATTGTATGCGCTGAATGAGCAGCTCATCTGAGCTCTACTGAAAGGTTTCAGGATAGACTGGGGTTAAAGTGTGAAGTCGGATGACACCTCTACCGTTGTTGATATCAGACTATAAACCCAAACTTTAACAAATCCCAGAAGTTTCACCTTTATGCATCATGCAGTGAACACTGTGTTCACTGCATGATGCATAACCAGCAATTTCACATTTTTGGGGTCAGACTTGTGGGTGACACTAAACCACTGCACCGCCATCTTGGCAACAGTTCTGGCGCGGCCAGTAGGGAAATTCTGGATCAGGAGCAGGAAAAACGAGACAGAAATTTCAAATCTTTTTAGTTTTATTCGGAGATCGGAAAAAAATAAAAGAAAAAAAATTTTCCAAGAATTTCCCTTATCTTGGCGGACTCGGAAAAAGCATGAAAAAAAACTTTATTTTTTTCAAATCTGGCGTTCGACATGTCGGCGTACTCGCGAACTAAACCATCAAAAATGCCTGGCCTGAGGTAAAGAATGATACAGATACGATTGGATTTTCTCAAACAATAATACATGTAAGTGATGGGGAGAGGGTCTCTGAAAGAACCTTTTCTCGGACAATCCTTTCTTATCAACACACAAAAAGAAAGATTACGATACACCGTAAGAAGTATCAGAGGCTGAAATGGACATCAAATGCTTGTACATGAGACGAAGATGCAAGGCCTCTCTTGCTTTTGTTCCTTCATTTATCAGTAAATGGGCAAAAAGTGACAGCACAATAGTAGGAAACATGCTTTGGTAAATCAAATCACGTCATCTCCATAGAATCAGAAATGGTAAATCTGATTAGTTCTGATTGCATGACCACCTTGTCAATTTCTTTGTACACACGAAATGCCGGCATACAGAGGAGAATTGTTGATGTTTCTTAGTCTTTGCCACAAAGGAATTGTCCAAAAGAGGATGACAATTTACCGAAGGTAGAAAGTGATAAAAAATATCCGATAAAGACTTGCTGTCGTGTTCTTGTCTTCTTTTTATTCCCTATTTATCAGCTGACAACAGTAAGCCTGATGTGTGTAGATCTTAGACAAACCTCCAACATTTTGTCCTTATCCTGGTCTGATGGTGATTCGGCTGATATCAATTATTAATTACAATTTTCAGTGTCCTTAAGCAATAAAGCGTCCCCATATCATTGATAATTCTCTATGTTCAAGAAATCTGTTGAGACCTAGTCATCGATAAACTATGATTGATCATTTTCCGATGGCGATGCCTCGTGGATCACTTGGATTTTGAAATGAGCCGAGCAGCTTCCGACATCAATATGTACAGTAACTATTATGTAGTTAACGACTCGACTCTTCGTCAACCTACGAAGTAGTGAAGTAGTCTTTTCTCATTTTATAAACTGAAAAATATGGCGCCCCTAATCAAGTAGGAGGAGTAAGTGGACTATATGTGGAAATAAACGTGAATTTGTGAGAATTCTAATTCTATCCCCAAAGAACAGTTTGGTACTTTTGCAGAACAACTGTCAAGAGCTCAGCTGTCGCTGTTGCTTTGAAATACAGTCGCATTGCATACAGTCGCAGTCGCAGTCGCATTCAGTCGCATTGAAAGTCGCCTGGATGACATACCTCTGTTGACTTCCCTACACAGCCGCGGTATAAATTGACGAACTGATGAGCGTTTGCTACAGCTTAAAGCATGCAGCACACTGGGCGCCAACTTCGGCGTCCAGAGGCGTTTTTTCGACGCCAATGTCCGAACGCCAGAAAAATCCCCAATGTGCTACGAATGGAATCATATCGTGGAGTAATCGTGGTGATCCTATCAGATCTTATTAGATCTTATCACATCTTGAGGGCAATCGTGACGGCAATCGTGAAAATCTTTTTAGTCGTAGAAAGGTTTTGAACTGTTCAAAACTTTTCTACCATCAATACGATTGCCACGACTGACATCAAGATCAGAAAAGATCTGATAAGATCTGATGAGACCTGATAGGATCACCACGATTATTGCACGATTAAGATCACGATTTCAATCGTGGCGTGATTCGTGATAGTGTGAACACAGCATAAACCGAGACATGAATTTGGTTCAAGAACTCCTAGCTGGTGCTATTCGTCTAGTCCACGGTTGATCCCGATCACCACGATTCGGAAGCACGATTAGATGCGATCTGTCGCGTTTTGTTAAGATTTAATACGATCTGATGTGATGATCACGATTAACAATTAATCGTGTTGATCGTAGAAAATTTTTAAACCGGCCAAAACTTTCCTACGATCAACACGATTGCCACGACTGACCTCAAGATCTGATATAACCTGATAGGATCACCACGATTAAGACCACGATTTCAATCGTGGCGTGATTCGTGATAGTGTGAACATAGCATTAGACAGGACCTGCAAAAGACTCAACTTCTTGACCGCCGTCAAAACATTTTCAGGTTTTGAGTTCGGTACTCCTTCAAAAACCTGAATGCTCCTTGCAATAACCATGTTCAACAATGCCCTGGTCAGGGAAGCAACATCGTTTGCTAAAAAATCACATAATACTCTAGGGGAATGCGAGCGATGGGCCGGGGTCTGTATGCTCATGTGATTAGTTATGGAATATATTTTATTAGCATGGTCCGGGATTATGATAGCCTTACCTCGGAGACGGATTACATCACGCTCTCCTTCCCACGTTTCTGTCTGGCATGACCAGCTATGTTATTTATGCCATGACAGAAAACTCCAGTTACCCCGGGGATTCGCATAGTAGCATCATATACCAATACCTTCACACCAATAACGATTTTGTGATCTGCTGGTGGCGTACGGTAGGCAGCATCAGCCAGTATCAATACAATTAGCTCTATTCGTCACTGATCGACAGCCCCGGATGCTGCTCGTGACAATTTAGTGACCACAGAAATAACAAGCTCCGATGTAATGGTTATTTGTTTTATTCATCGGTCATGCGTGGTGATTATGTCGTGTTTGGGGACCTATACACTCCCATCATACACAACTAATATTAATTTGATGGAGGTCTGGCCTCAAGGAATTGATAACCGCAAATCCATCAGGGGAGTATCAGGTAGATCTAATCAGATTCGGGCTACTTTAGTCCAATCCGCTGGACGTATCAATCACAAGGTGCGAGCCAATATATAGATTAATCCTTGTCAAGGATGACTGAGATGGATGGCTGGAGGCAGACTGAGGGGGTTTACGAGTATGCTATCATATAACCGCCGATATGGTGTGTCGGTACTTAGACAAATCACCTACAAGTATGGTATGGAGTGAACATTTTCATCGACCTTAAAGGAGTTAGACGCCGAAGTTGTAAACACTCACTCACTGGTTCGCTATCCACGGACGCCTGCGGTGCTGCCACCTATTGTCGGTGATATGTACTGACGTGAAGTATCGCGAGAGAGTTGCATCGGACCGGGAACCAGTCTAACGATCACGGGTGCTGCCACCTGCACGAAGGAATAAAACTAGTTTGCCGACCATATTTGTAAACAAACCAGCTTGTTTACAACTTCGGCGTCTAACTCCTTTAATCGGCCAATCACAGGTGAGTTGGTGTCATACCTTATTCTATTTCCATATGATACCAAAATTAACCAACCACTGGGCAGATTTTAGGTATCACACCTAAATGAGCTATCTTGGTATCATATCGAAATGAAATAAGGTACGACCCCATAAAAATCGATTGTGATTGGTTCATTAATTTACGATATCAAATTTGATTTCGGTACGAACCTGATCGGCAGTTAATGTTTCGGGTACCATGGACGTGGGAATTCTGATAGCTGCCACAGACACCATCCTTTCTGCACCAGATTAAACATGATAGTAGCGACACCGCCGATTGACGCGCTGGTATTAACTGGGAAGCACAGATCTATTTGTTTATGTTGTCTATAAATAACAAGCGAATCGTGGCGAAACATCTTCCAATAAGAAGAGACATCGGAAAACTATTTTATGATGATAAACTTGACAATTTAATTAAAAATAATCAATTATTTGAAGAAATGTTGCTGAACAGCAATCTAGATTGACATCCCTGGAGAAACGAACGATTCTACTCGCTGGTGTAAATGCTGAAGGGCATTTTAAAGCAACATGTCACTCTTGACAATGATTCCGCAATCTAAACCAGGGATTCCTCGTGCACTTCAAGCCTGAAAGCAAACGACATTTCCTCACAACATCATCTTTGCCTTTTTTAAATGGCGTTTAAAGTGGACTATTCGAGTCAAAAGATTCCACAGAACAGTTTCCGGAGCGGCAACAGGTGAGTTGGTGTCATACCTTATTCTATTTCCATATGATACCAAAATTAACCAACCACTGGGCAGATTTTAGGTATCACACCTAAATGATCTATCTTGGTATCATATCGAAATGAAATAAGGTACGACCCCATAAAAATCGATTGTGATTGGTTCATTAATTTACGATATCAAATTTGATTTCGGTACGAACGGGAACCTGATCGGCAGTTAATGTTTCGGCTACCATGGACGTGGGAATTCTGATAGCTGCCACAGGCACCACCCTTTCTGCACCAGATTAAACATGATAGTAGCGACACCGCCGATTGACGCGCTGGTATTAACTGGGAAGCACAGATCTATTTGTTTATGATGTCTATAAATAACAAGCGAATCGTGGCGAAACATCTTCCAATAAGAAGCGACATCGGAAAACTATTTTATGATGATAAACTTGACAATTTAATTAAAAATAATCAATTAATTGAAGAAATGTTGCTGAACAGCAATCTAGATTGACATCCGTGGAGAAACGAACGAATCTACTCGCTGGTGTAAATGCTGAAGGGCATTTTAAAGCAACATGTCACTCTTGACAATGATTCCGCAATCTAAACCAGGGATTCCTCGTGCACTTCAAGCCTGAAAGCAAACGTATTTCCTCACAACATCATATTTGCCTTTTTCAAATGGCGTTTAAAGCGGACTATTCGAGTCAAAAGATTCCACAGAACAGTTTCCGGAGCGGCCGCCGCAATGCATTTATCAGTTGTTGTTACGAATAAAACGGGTTGTTAAATGTATTATTTTTTGTTCACTTTGGACAGACGCGAACAATCCGCTTTAAGTTGTGCAAATAAGAAGACAAACGATTAATACCTTTCCTGCTCTCAAAAGAAGGGTGAGAGGTCGCATTGGCCGCAAGTCGAGTTGAGCAGAACTGAACAAGGGAAGCCGTAAATGTTGATGATGAAATGCCAAGCTTTCTACTGAGAGTGAAATTCGAAAATGTGAATAAGACTCCCAAGTGTTTGCGACAAGTCACGAGTTACCACATCAAGTAATACAATCAGTACGCCTCATGTGTGGCACGTTCTTCCTTTTCCATTGAAGGTAGTTGTCAAACTGTAATGAGATTTCGTGTTTTTCTTCTCCTCTGTGGTGCTGACTCGTGAATTGTAAGATAGAGAGACATTCGTTTGATCACGTGGTGGTAATTGAATTTGAACGATACGAAACAGACCGACTCTGGTGACAACAGCAAACGGCAGAATAAACTGGCAACAAAAATATGGCGAATGTTCATAAGAAGAACTGAATGAACTGTTTTCAGGACGTTGTGCCCATAGAGATGACTTGCAGAAATCGAATTAGGTCATCGTCACAGCAACGCCACCAAAGTCAAACCAGACGTCATAAACGTCGTTTTGCCTGACGAACGAATCAAAAGATGTGGTCAAAACGGCATTATATGACGTCCGGTTTTACTCTTACCTAATAGGAGCAGTCAGCCGCGCGTATTGCCAAAAGATGGCACCAAAGTTCCAGCGGACAAATACATAGAAAAGTCCACGTTATTGGTGCTCGATCAAGAATGAATGGGTCCGCTATATGCATTGAATTTGGCCGTGGTGACACCTATTGGTCAACTCACTCACAGCTCCTATTCTATTATAATTGCAACTCATCTTTATCGCCTGAAACATCTGTTGAAATCAAAAGCTGAAACATTACTAAGAATATGAATAAGATAAGAACGTCATCTGTTGTTGGCAATGGCGTAAAGACATGATGCTCAATGTAAGAGCCAAGCATTGACTGTCAATGTAACATGTCTGTCACCGACCAAACATCAGTGAAGCTGCACAACCGTTATTAATTCAACAAAACAAACATGCGGGTTTGAAATCAATATTAAATTTTGCCATTATTTGCATAACACGATTGCTGTGAAATCATCTGCCTGGATGCTGTCCTAAACCAATTATCGTCTCTCTTGTTACCAACTTCTTCCAAAAGATTCTGATGTTTAATTAGGTCGCTTTCGATCTGCCGCCTGCCTGACAATCTCACAATCATGACCCAGGAAGTTTTATCTAATTAGTATTGAAATAATCAAATTATAAAGAGCAGGCTTATAACGTTAACACGACGAACATTTCCATCAAGCGGAGCAGCAGTTACTTTTCACTACAGCAAAAGATCAAAGGTGAACTTAGAGCTTTAGTTGAAGAAGAAGCTCCTACTTTACAGGCTTCAGCTGGGACTGGCTTAAGGTTTTATGAAAGACTTTTCACCAACTGCCCAATCCACATCATATCCAGCACAATACTAGTATTTCGCCAATTCTACCCTACACGTTGCAAATCTCAATACTGAGTGGTCTCAACACAGTGGTCAAATGTAGAATCAAAGACATTGACTTCTTATCCCACCAGGGCGGCGCTTGGAGCGGTTGTAGCAAATAGGTTAAAACGGAGCAAAACAATGCAGCATCGTCGCGCCACGACGTCAACTGCAACTGGGACGTGACGTCGAAGAAAGACCGCTTCCAGCGCCTCATAGTGGCGGTAGGTTGAAGGTTCTTCATTGACAGTTTGTTTGGCCCTGTGGATTTCCCTCGGGAAAGAGAGGTGTTTAGGGATTATCGACATGAAGACATGTCCAGGGGACAACTTCACAAGTTCATGAATCGCTGTGAACGACAGATAGACTCTGTATTTACTCAGCTGTAATTGGGGGATCAGCAAAGCCGATACGCACGATATCTTGTACATGTAGTTGTATCTTGTTGACGATTTGCCCCGGGCCTACAACGCTGAAGAAAACCAATGACTCCGACACAGGTGGAATAAATACACATGATCATGTTCTATGATATAAGACGTTCGTAATCAAACCATCACGCTTCACCAATAAATCATCTCTTTCACGATCCATATGTTGGCGGACGATGCTTTCCGATTCTCTAAGCAATAATATCCGCCTTCTTGCCTGCATCTCATTCATGTCACAGCTGGGCGCTGACATTACACAAGCAATTACAATTTGTCGCATATCAATTTAAAGTACATGTATGCGAAGTTGTTCAGCCATCAGAACTGAACTCGTGAATCAGAAAAAAAGCTGAGAGCTTTCATCTGGAAACGTCAGCATCTGTCCTTCAGTGATAGATTTGATCAACAATAGGAGCAGTCAGCCGCGCATATTGCCAACAGATGGCAGCAAAGTTCTAGCGGACCAATGTACAGGAATATACGTGATTGCTGCTCGATCGATAATGACTGGGTCCGCTATATGCATTGATTTGGGCCGTAGTGACACCTATCGGTCAACTCGCTGCCAGCTCCTATTCGAAGGAAACTGTCAAGCCACTTTGTTTAACTGAATGAACCACATCAAAATCTAATTTGTCAAAGTCAAAGTCAAAGCTCTTGAAGGTCAGTCAATGACGATGCGAGAAAAAATCTGAAGATCAGGGTCATAGCTTGCTCTACGATTGTAAAAGTCAGTATCTTGTCATTTCATGATCAGGGGAAGTGTTTCATTTTGAGTGCTTTCATGACCCAACAGACCTTGCTCCTTTCGAAGATATCGATAGAGTATACAGTGTAAATGTACCCCAGGCTGTCGTAGAGTATCTATTATCGGACACATCTTGGTTATTTCTAATCCGATGGCTACAATGTACTCGGCTTATCGACCATTTTATTTGACAATAAACCAAAACAAATTGTCTGTTCAGATATCATCGATTTTCTCTGACATTCTGACAAGTACGACAAGACAAGAATTTGATTTGTATCGCATTTTTGTATTACAGCCTCGAGATTTCCTTCCCTGGGTCAGTGACATCTTGAAGGGTAATCAAGATGGATAAGGTTCATGACCAAGAAAGAGACCCGAGGCAGTTATATTCCATGGAAGACCTTACTGCCGTTAGAGGCCACCACCAGTTAGCAGCCCTCATAGAATTTGACGTCACAGAGAAGAAATGCACGCCCTGACGTTATCAATAATGACGTGAACGCCATGACTTAAGTCCACGACGTCAAACTTTGTGACGTTCTAGGAGCACTAATAAGCGGCCTCTAACGGCGGCGAAGTCTCCCATTGCCGAGTGGCCTCTGCTCACGAAGAAGGCGAAGAAGTCATCTTGCCGTTAGGCTGCCTTTTCTGTCGTGCATTTGCATAAGTAATCTTGATCGTGATCAACGGTTTTATCTTCTGCAGTAATCCAGCTACTCTCTGACGGAGCATCACTATCTCTTTGCAATAAAGCAATTATTCTTTAGTTATCTCGTAAGTCGGCCGGTTGGTACATGTCGTCCAAACGGCATAATGCAGTCATGTACTTCAACTGTATACATCATGTACTGTACGCTGGCAAAAACGATCGTCAAGCACTATTGCACCATAAAGTCTTGCAGTCCTTATACATGTACTTGTTTCCCTACTCACCATCCGAGACACAGTACCCGCTCGATGTGCATGACAATATATCTACTAAGTATATCAGACTTGACTTATAACTGTATTTGGAAATAGACAAATCGCATCAGTCTCGTTCTATAAAGTAATGTATTGGAAAGGCATCATCTTTTATATCGAGTCTTGTTGAATTCATATTGTTGGTATTGTGGATCAGTCTAGATGTCTGAAGCAATATGTATAAGTTCTTTGAAAGGCATTCATGCCTGATACTGAGACGAGACCTTTTACCCAGCTGCCGCATCCGATGGAGATATTCCCCATTAGGAGATATGACATGTCTCTGGTTTATGTATCTAAACGGACATCTTCAACTAAACCAGATACTTAGAACTGAAAAACACAGCGGGTATCGACGGGTGGAGTTCTCAAAATGCAAAAATGGATGAAAAATAAGTTGAGCCGTTCTCGTTTTTAAAATTTCAATATTAGTAAATTTTCTGCAGACAGTTTCAGTTTCCAGAGGGATTTATGGTCACGATTTATGAGACGACCCTCCTCAGTACAGAGTTGAAATGGATGTGGACCCTTAAAACTATCACCCCCTCAGGCCTCAACACTAGGTGCTGAGTTTCTGATAACCTCGCAGCTTCCCCTTAGTGTCAGGGCCAAAAAGATTTGGCATGGGGCCCCTGATGGGGTCCTTTTCCCCCTCTTTTCTTTTAATAGGGTCGTTGCTTTGGAAGACTGTAGCTCGGGCCGGGGGACAGGGGTCCTTTTACTAGGCCTTGTCTTCCATTGCTCTTCTCCTATTTTGTTCGCTGGTCAGTGCTTTGCAACCCCTCTTTTCCCGTTAGTAGACCCTTTTCCTTGGAGGACAGGGTTCCTCTTTTTTAGGCCTTTGTCTTCGTCCATGGTCTGTTTCTAAATTTTCGTTGGTCAGGTTTTGTAGGTGCTGTTCACCTAGGCTTCCTTTCTTTACTGTTGCCCCTTCATTTCTTATTATCTTGCTCTTCATTTCTTTTTCTAGGCCTAATTTGTTATCACTTCCTCATACATTTGTTTAATATAAATTACTCTTACTTCTCTTAATTACTTCTTAGTCTTGGGGGTATTGCACTGTTAGTATAATTATACTGTTAGTTTAATTCCTCCAAGCTATATTATACCCCTTCCCTTCAGCCTAGTCAAGCCTTACATTCACTAATTACATTTCTGTTAGGTTGAGCAACCACCTTTTGGGGCTTGTACTCTTTTCTTTCCTTAATTGCTGTCTGTCCTGTTTGGATGGGATACTTCTAATCTACATTTGGGTTTCAGCTCAGTCTGTTCTAGAGTTTCGGATTGTAAAGTTCCAGCCTGAAGAAGACCCCGGTTGGGGTCGAAAACTCGCAAACACTCTGGAAATTGCCTTTTTATTTATCAGATTTATGGTCACGGTAGCTTAACCACGGCGATGGCTGATTCAGTACTCGCTGGGGATTGGCCACTACACTCGGAGCTCGTGGGTCTGTCGCTTTCCGATGGATGGCGCATGACATAAAAGGGAAATCCGATGTTCTGTAAAAGGGTCAGACTTTATGGCCAGCGAGGCAGATTTATTATCAAAAGAACCTCCACGCAAGGCGTCCAGCCGTATCGACCTTAAAGCCGTATAATGCTTGTTTATTGATATCCTGAGAACTTGACTTGCTTCGTGATCAAAGGGGTTGGTGGCTTTCACACCCCGGGTGTGCGTGCCATACAGCTCAAGTAGAGTCAAATACTTCCATCAATGTCAATCTTCAATCTTCAGCATTGGTCATGACGCAGGCGCGGATCCAGAGGAGGGAGGGGGGGGGGGTTGGGGGTCGTGACCCCCCTGCTCGCCACCACCAATTGTTTTTTTCAATAATTTGCGACAGTAAGCAAAAATAAAGCTTCTGTTTTGATACTGAAATGTCAGGAAATCGCGTCTCCGGCCTTCTAGATAATTTTCTAGGGGGAGGCCCCCCCGGCAAGACCCCCTGTCGGAGCAGATATCTTCGGCGCCCGCCTGCAACGACCGCCCTCGGCGGCCCTGACCCCTCTCTGCCAAAACTACTGGATCCACGCCTGTGACGCCAGGACCAGTAAAATTGTTCAATTTAAGAGTTTATTTTGATCTTTGGAAGCAGGAAGGACATTATTACTGAGATTGAGATTCAGATTGCTTATGATTACTTCGTTGACATCATACTGGATTAAAAGCCGGAAACGACCTCACTTTTCGTGAAGTTCAACAAAACTTTTGCTTCGACACATTTTCATCCCCGCCTCCAGACACAGAAGAAAATGGCGATCGCGATGACCAATCAGGTGGCAGGGAGCCACCTTGAGTGCGTTGGGAGTGATGAAAAAACGAAAAGAAAGATAACTGTGTCTCATAGACCTGATATTTGCCAGTACTATCAATATCAGTTTATATTATTCTCAAGGGTGTACGTACATGTAATGCACGCAGACCGTCTCCTAAAAACTAATCAACTCCCAAACTGATACTTGCATGATATAACTAGGTCTTCCCGCCAAGCCCGAACACGTACACGTAATTCGAGTAAAATAGCTTTCCTGGTTCTGTGACCTCTCCTAACCCGGTTAACAACGCTGGCATAAACCTTCATTCCACAGTTATGTCACAAACAAGCTTTTTTTTCTCTGTGGACTTCGGTAGAAGATTGGTTTCCCGCATTGGTCTGGAATCGCACTTACCACGTGACAGAGAAGCAGCAGACAGCCAAGCTGCAGTCTCTTAATGCTGCCTGAGGCGACCGTGATATCGGCTGTCAAGTTCCACATTTAAAGTGTCGTTTTCAGGTGAAGCGACAAAAAAGAAATTCTTTCATTCGTAACACGTCTTGGAGAAGGCGTCTTGATCCCGCCTACGGACGGGGGAATAATGATACGTGTTCTCTAATCAGGACTCTCTCCCCAAAGCAGATGCACTTTTTCTCTCATTTGGATCGGAGTCACTCCACGGTCTCCGATAAGTGCCTTGGAGTCGACACTGATTTGTTGTCTGTTACAAGAAAACATCTTACGCTGTTTGGGTATATACATGTATCTTGTTGATGTGGCCTTCCCATGTCAGCCCACAATCCTTCCTTAACGGGCGACCGTCTCATCTGTCATCCTTATCTTGTCCGTCTCATTTCTCCTCGTTCTTCCGAAACAGGATCGATAAGAAATGGTAACAAATAGTGGGATTAATGCAGAGTTTTGATACTATGGAAATAATCCTTTGTGTATTCAGGTTGGCCATATTGGCCGTCAAAATGTCAAGCGACATCACCCCACAGTGTCAACACACATATCATGACGTCAAAATGTCATGAAGTGACAGTTTTGCCGTCGTCACCGGCCATTTGACGGCTAACATGGCCGATCCTTTGCAGTCACGTTACCGTTGTGACGTCAGTGAAGAACCTCTCTATCTGCAAAACAAGCAGTGTAAGACACCAAATCAGCCGTAATGGCTGAAACTGACAGGTTGAATGGAAACACCATTATCCATCCTTTGATAGTTAGAGTATCATTATATAATGAGGATTTAAAAACACTTAGAGACAGGTCCTGATATAGTGGAGGGGATACGACTGATTTACCAAACGTATGACTGATTGCTGCACACATTGTGAAATGACATATCGTTCGTTAAATTGACGACCAATCCGCGAAATGAACCAGTATGGTGGGTTGTGACGAGGCTCTCTATTTATTAGGCTCTGCAGAAGGAATCAGAAGCGCTATTCAATATGCCATCGTATTCCACCATAGATACTCGGCTCCCGATCATGTGGCAGCACATGAATAACTGCTAACGTCTATAGTGACACATACTTATATTCATATCCTGATGATTGGTCTTTGATTTTCATGGGTTCTTCCTGTCGGTTATTAGTAAGGGTAACTTAGCAACCCCTTCATCCAAAAAGCATGACTGACAGATGCCTTACTATGGCATCCTGATGTCGCCTCTCCGATTTTAAGACTTTCACCACCCGAACGACTTTGACAGTGAAAAGAGATATCGTCTTGGGTTTGTGATGGTCCACTCAAAGTTGGGGCAACAGGAACTGGGCGAAGCAATACAGATGATCAGATCAACAAATTGGTTCTCAAGATGATGATAAAGCCAGAGAAACAGACACCCCGTCTGAGGACACAGCATGGAGCTGAACAAAATGGAGACATTTGTATGGGCCTCATTCAGCTGAGGAGTCGGGATGGGTGAATGCGACGTGGAAAGTTGCACGGACCGAAGGGTAAAGGCATTTAACGAAATGGACCCCCGCCTCAGCGAGGATCGTCCGTTGGCAATCAGTTGTTCCTGTTCAATGGTACTTTTTACCTCGTATCGTGTCATCAACATCATTATCAGCTGTGATGATCATGACCGCGATCGGTTTTCTTTCACCCGTTGAGAGCCTGGAAGCGACTTAGAGAATGGTCGTAAGAAACGAACATTTCAAATCAAGTTGGAATGATCAACACCGACACATTAATCACTTTATTCGGAGCGAGTCGATTAAATGAACATCCTGGCGTCCCTTACTTTCCCAGATGTTTTCCACTGACTTGCTGCGATGTGTTCTGC
Source organism: Notospermus geniculatus (assembly GCA_002633025.1). Taxonomy (NCBI): domain Eukaryota; kingdom Metazoa; phylum Nemertea; class Pilidiophora; order Heteronemertea; family Lineidae; genus Notospermus; species Notospermus geniculatus. The sequence continues at coordinate 381,033 of NMRB01000043.1, forward strand.
AAGATGCCTGATTGAATCTACCAATGATGTGATCCACGAAATCCGCGCTTCAATCCCAGTGATAAGATGGAAAGTACATTACTGGCACAGCATTAACTCAATGAATATCATGTTGCCGAAGGCAGCGCAATTTCCTACTTGGAAAATGACTTGATTGTTCAAAAAGTGCAATCGGAGTTGCATCCGCGAATGATTATCGGGTCGTAGTTGTTTGTGGTGGTTATATCCATCAAGGTGGAAAAAGTATTTTGAAGTCTATTTGGGATGTTCACCTTGTAAGGAACACATTTTGATGGCACGTGAGTATATTTTCCTTTCGCCAAAGATATTCTAAAGAAATTAAAAATGACCCGTGGAAAAGTATTGCGTCTCTGACGATTTGATAGTTCGTCAAAGTCCCAGAGATGTCGAAGCAGGTCGCGGTGCCTGTTGCCTGAACAAATTAATTTGTCCTTCAGCCTGAGATATGACCTTATCAGCGGCTTGAAAGCGTGTTTGAGGCAGGCAATGATCTAGTTTTGCCCCACGGAGATATACATATGCTGCAGGCTCGGCTCCGAACCAAGGCTTTAATAAATTGAAACGCCCCGCCCTATCTTCTTCATTCAGTCATAGTCAGAAGTAAGAAAGGAAATTTACGGATGCAGCCAAACAGGGTGTTGCGACTACCTATTAGGGGTCATCGTGAATGAAAATCGAAAAATTCACCCCTGCTTTAACTTGCTAAGGGTCATGGCATTTGCTTGTACAAAAGTACGGCCATCGTATTGTTTCCGGGTAGTTTCGTCAAACCACCTCCATCATTGCTTCGGTTCAGGACTCCCCATGGCCTCCTTAGAGTGACTTTATGGAAATCCTTGTGATTCGCTCTCAGACCTTTGAGACTGACCATTTATGATTGGACACGCTTGTATGACTCCGAAAAGTAACCAATTCCCCGAACATTCACAGACAATTTCATTAATCAAATTGACTGCCCTCAAATAACTGCTTTGCCTTTCACATCAAGTCTCCTCACGTTCGTTATGAACTATAACGTAGCCGGTTGGTCCCAGAGGCGTGTCATTGGAGAAAGAGCTCAAACAGTTAGAACCACTCATGAAGAATCAATCTTCCTTCAAAGCAATTTCAACAGGGAAATAAAGAATGTGGTGGTGAATGAAGAGGAGTGTTCTCGCTCACAATCTAACACTTCATTCTTTCTTTTTATTCCTACTGTAGCGCCGAGCTGAAAATGACTTTCAGCAGTTATTCTGGCATATCATTCCCTTTGGAAAAGTGTGAACAAGGTGTTATCAAAAGTAGATCCTCTCTCTCTTATCTATTTTTGGTGTTATTCAATGCTTTGTAATGACATCTTTCTTCAAGTCAGGATTAAAGAAACTTAAAATCGGACGGCGACCTTCTGCAATAAGCCAGCCTGGTGCTCTTTAAGAAAAATAATACCGATATATGGACTCTTAATTCGGTGTTTCATGTATAAAGTAAAAAGAATTGAAAACATTTGAACAATTCTTTCATTTTGAATTCTTCTCTGAGTTGGTAAATTTACTCTACTTGTCAAACATTGAGTTTCTCCGCCAACACAGAATCATCCATATTTAAAAGGCTTTTAAGGTTCACTGTTGACTCCTAATACAGAAGCAGATATCTAAAGAGAAGCTATTAGGTATCGGCAAAGAAGAAAGACAAAGTAGGTTGGTTGTGGTAAGCCAAAAGTTTAGTCATAAAAGCCGTTTAACGTCATATTGGACTTAACAGTATTTATGTTTTCATGCGTTAATTACTAGTGCTTCTTTTGTCATTGCGAGTGAATGCAGATATGAATCCGATTGCGACAGCTGCAGCCAATGATGTGTCGTGATGCAGGCAACATCAGGATCTAATCAAGACATCCTGATTTCCCCTAAAGGAGCGGCCTTCAACTCTTGTCAGTTTCTAATGGATGTACCATCTGATTTCTAACCACTAAATTGCATAAAATTGCTTCTCGGCGCTGAGGTGAGACGTTACATTATAACTTAAAATGAAGCCAATAAGATTGAATCAAATGCGTAATGGCTTCTTCCCGAGTTATCTGACTCCATTAATGATATAATCTTTCTTATCGTGTCTCTAATAACTGCCTCCTCATCTTGTTAACTCTGGCTGCAAATTACTAATCACGTATAATGAATGCTTGCAAACTGTCATAATGAAGTCGGGAGTTGTTATATTCGTCTTAGATGACATTTAAAAACGCTGACATAATCTGGGGCGAGTTCTAAAGATTCGGAGTGCCTGTTCAGGTAAAGCTAGGAATCCACTGGGCTGATTTTCAATCTGATTCTGCTTTGCGACTTGCTTTGCAACCTGCTAGCCGCGATTTCAATACGACTGCAGGGAACTGATACCGGTCGCCGACCCGAAATTGAGTCACATTTTCGCCAGTGGTGGAAATCACGTACATGTAGCTAGTCCACTATGGCGATCGTGTGCCCAGTTGCAAAGCAAGTCGCAAAGCAAAATCAGGTTGAAAATCACAGGTGGATTCCTAGTTTAACGCTTGGTCCGACACTCAACCAAACATGACCCAATGGAGGGGTTGCCTGTCTAGTCGTGCGACGAAAAAGTCGTACAGCCCACGCTGCCGATATTGCTTTCTGAAACCGCAAATCCTGACTAGAACTTGAACTAGCATTGAGAGAATGTACGGTGTGATTGTTACATCATTCTTTTCACTTGACTCTTCCTTCGTGTTTTTCTCATAGACTCAGAAATCTCAGGTAATCATGGTGGAAGCAGATTGTGTGTACAGCGGCATTACCAAGTCATTATGCCAACAATATACTGTGAAGATCGTGCAATACCTCAGGTTTTCTGCAACTTTTTTTTCGGAAATTGTTGAAACCCTCCCAGAAATTGCGCACGCACGGAAATTGCTATCAAGCTAGGAAATAGATCTGAAATTGCTGGAAAGAAACTGCTCCCCTCCGACTCTCTTCTTCTACCTGTCCCTTTGATCAGCATTGTTTGCCTAATATCCAGATAATAAAAACAAGCCGGTGACTTTTGATGTCAACTTCCGTTCAAAGAAGTTATTTCGACGTCACATCTAGATTCAGGCTCAGGCACGTTAACATCAAAACCTGCTGCCGCTGGTGAAATAAACACACGGGACGCTGGGTAGACAAATGGATCGGCAGACAAATAGTCCTGCAGCCAATTGGTGCTTCTAGGAGACAAACTAAGAAGGAAAGAAATGTGCATATGAATGCAAACTGTGTCCCTTCCTCAAGCTTGTACAGCATAGTTAAAGATTACAACCACTTGTTCTTCGGGGGATTACTGTCAGCAGTTGGTAGCAGACTGAAATGGCAGTACCCCACTTTTTGTCGCCACAGAGTGAGGACACTGTCATTCTCGTCTGCTACTGCAAGCATCACACCCTGCTATCTCACCTCTGTACAGCTAGAGCCGGTAGCATCAAGAATCAAGAATCAAGCTTGGCCTCTATCAGCGTTGATAGACGAAGACACCCTGCCTCGAGTCATGCATCATTTCATTCGCGATTTCATCACGAAAACAATGTGCGCCAATTTTCCACTGTCATCACAGCAGTAATTTGAAGCAGTTCATCTTTAATTTGATCATGGCTTTGATCTCTTTTCATCTTCTCCTTCCGTGCCATCAGGAAGGTTGAAAGAATCAACGAGGGAATAATTATATCGAGCAGAGGGGCTTTTCAGGTTGGAGAGTTTCTCGGACAAAAAGTTCGCCAGTGTTTGGTGACGTTGCAAACAGCAAGCTGGGTACGTTCACCGTACATTTACAGTGTAAAAAGCAGCGTGGTCTATTACTTCAGGGATGTAGGCCTATAATGTCTGGTATAGATAAAGCTTCTGGTAACCTTTTTGTAACATGCATTTGAATACAAAGAAAGAGGCAGACAAAGTCCTCGGGGTGGGGAACACAAGAAATACTGTGTCTCAAAAAGTCGTTTTGCCTTCATGAATTAGGGATTGGTTGTTTAGACCTCCTAAATATACCGATTTTCTTCTGTTTAATGTCGTTTCTATAGCGTGAATGGAGGTAAATGTCTTTTCTGAGAGGCAAATCTCTGTTTGTGTGCGATATGATGAATAAACAGCTTTTGTGCATGACGAGAAGGGACGGTTTCCGTCAGGGGCAATCACAGACGGTTTCTCTGTTCATTTTGATGTTCATCAGCATCAGGCTACGTCATTTCTTTTGCCATTTCATGCTGGATTTATGCCCATTTCATGCTGGATTTATGCCCATTCTGAGATAATTTCCGTCACCCGATTGAGAAATCTTCAGTCAATCGCACGCACGAGTTCCGTCAACCTGCCGCGATAGCGTTATGACAGCCAGATAAATTGAATTAATCGTGTTAAGGATGCTTTCAATTCTTGTCTGGTGGAAAATAGGAACGGGAATTTGATGAAAGAATGTTCAGAGGTGATGATGAACGCAGGCACGACTGTTAAAGAAATAAATTTTCTATTTAGCAAGGCTCAGTAGATTTCCTCAGCGACTGCTTCTTACTAACTTGAGGCAAGCCAGAAACGTCTCAGGCCCTCTGATTGGTCCCCTAATAACAAGTGCTGTGATTGGTTAACAATCTGAAGACGGCAAACTTCGTTGTACAAGTAAACAATGGTTTGGTCAATAGGAGAAAATCTCTAACGAGAACCTCATCAGCGCCTGAAGACCATGGAGAAATCTGATAAAGATTTCCAATGGGAATAATGTATTGTCGCTATCTTACTTCACGACAGCATCGTAGGTCATGAATATGACTAAAAAACCACGTATCGTCGCTCTGAAGCGATGACTTGCCGACTTTTTCAGACTAATTTTTGTCTTTACACTCTCTTCTTGGTTTTGTATCCATAAAACCTTCTTTTGTAGGTAGCAAAAATATCTCCAGGCTTCTCTACAGATTCATCACTTCACAGACTGTTTTGAGAGTTTTTTGGTGAATGTTCGTCGCGACGTTCGCTTAGAGTAGACTTTATTTGTCTTAGAAGAGAATACCATTAGCAAGTGTTCCCTGTACTCACACGCGATCCAGTCATTTATTCCTGATGTATTGACGTACAAATACTTCCAAAGCAGATTTTCCAACAAACTTTTTACATTAAACAATCCCTCAGGGTATCAAATATCATTAGTTTCTCATCCCAGACAATGTGTATTACTTTGCCGTCTTGATCAAACAGTTCACTAGTTATTAAGATTCTAATAACTCCGACATTTCCTGGGGTTAGAACTCGCGTTCAAGTGGAACTGCACACGATGCGTTCAGACGGAGATAAAATGAAATGATACGGAGGAAAGTCGATTAATGGTAACGATCCGGTGTCAGTCAGGCATGATTATTGGATGAAATATCACAATTTAAATCTTCCTCTCTCAAACCTCAAATCTTAGTTTCTCAACGCCTTCAATTTATTAGGTACGGTATTAAATTTCCCTAGATTGCAGACGATGTCAATAGTGTACTGCGGTTCGTTTAACATATTGGCAGTTGCCGATGCCAGTGTGACACGAATTCCCAGGGCCCGTATGCATAAAGGTGGAATAAGCTTAACTTCATGTTATAACGTGAAGTTATACCTGGAATAAGCTTACTCCACCTGTAAGCAAATTTTCGATCCCAACCGGGGAAGACCTTCCCCGGTTGGGTCGAAAATTTGCTAAATATTCTGGAAATTGACTTTATATACTTTATCATGAAATTATGTGCCATACAAACTCCTTCCTGCAGGTCAACAAGCAGCTGAGGCCTTGAAATATGATTCTGTCCCTTATCTGCTGTCTCATTAAGAGTTTGGTGGCGTAGCTATTAGCGCACAGACCCCTGATGTGGAGAGCAATCGTACTAACATACTCCCATCAATATCACGCAGTGAATTGCGTGTAACTAGATGTATATTCAGATCTACATCCGCAGTCATCCATATAGATCCATCATTCTGCTATTATTGCCGAATCACCCGATATTATTTCACCTGCGAATAAGTGTGATCACCAGCTGAACCTTCCAGCTAGCGAGACCCGCACAAACAGGAAGCAGAGTTGGGTTCACTGACACATTCTTTGTCGAGGACGGAAGTTCTCGAAGGATACTGGTACAAATTCAAAGTTGTGTCGTTTGAAGACGTCGGTTGCCGTTCGTGTATCCTGCTGTTTGCTCTAGATTCACACTTCTGAAGAGTTGGTCCCGGTGATCCAAGTGACTCAAACCTACATTGCCTGCCCTTGCCCTATATTTCAGTCATACTGTCAGTTTGGATGTTGGATTTATCAGTCAAAGTGAAAGTTGTACGGCACCCCAGCTGTGTGTGATAGATAGGGAAACAGCCCCAGGAAAAGATGCGTGAAAAACAGTAAATTTCCATTCATAATCATGCACCATGATCAGAGGATGAACAAAAGAATTCTTAGCCTCGTTCCCAACATGATCTACAGCTGACGTTTTGAGACAGTACTCGTCGAAGAACGTACAGATTTTCATGACGTCATCATTGACGTAAAGCGCAATTCTAATGACGTCCTTTGTTACATTGATATAATAATGGATCGTGACGTTAAAAAGTTAGAGATGGTTGAGTCACTACTTGTTGTGACGGACAGTCGTCTGAGTATTCTCAGCCAAACAAGCAGCGGCGGCTTCCCCCTTGGCATAATGCCGCAAAACAACTTTCAAATTAAGTAATCAACTTCGACAATCTGTCACCGGCAATTAAACTGCCGTCTATAACCGTGACGTTTTGAATTAACCAACAAGGTTCGTTTTAATAACCTTACATATTGCTACAGGTAAGCAGAACAATTGAGTGTCAAGTCGTTGGCAGTAGGGTGTAAAATCTTTAAAAAAATAAAATTGGTTTCTGCTCAGCTACACTGATAAACTACAAATCCCAGAAGATTCCCCTTCATGCATCATGCAGTGAACACTGAGGTAAAGAATGATACAGATACGAGTTTCTCAAACAATAATAAGTGATGGGGAGAGGGTCTCTGAAACAACCTTTTCTCGGACAATCCTTTCTTATTAACACACAAAAAGAAAGATTACGATGCACCGTAAGAAGTACCAGAGGCTGAAATGGACATCAAATGCTTGTACATGAGACGAAGATGCAAAGTCTCTCTTGCTTTTGTTCCTTCATTTATCAGTAAATGGGCAAAAAGTGACAGCACAATAGTAGGAAACATGCTTTGGTAAATCAAATCACGTCATCTCCATAGAATCAGAAATGGTAAATCTGATTAGTTCTGATTGCATGACCACCTTGTCAATTTCTTTGTACACATGAAATCCCTGCATACCGAGGAGAATTGTTGATGTTTCTTAGTCTTTGCCACAAAGGAATTGTCCAAAAGAGGATGACAATTTACAGAATGCAGAAAGTGATAAAAAATATCCGACCGATAAAAACGGTCGTGTTGTTGTCTTCTTGTTTTTATTCCCAATTTATCGGCTGACAATAGTGAGCCTGCTTTGTGTAGATCTTAGACAAATCTCCAACATTTTGTCATTATCCGGGTCTGATGGTGATTCGGCCGATTATCAATTATTAATTACAATTTTCAGTCTCCTTAAGCAATAAAGCGTCCCCTTATCATTGATAATTCTCTATGTTCAAGAAATCTGTTGAGACCTAGTCATCGATAAACTATGATTGATCATTTCCCGATGGCGATGCCTCGTGGATCACTTGGATTTTGAAATGAGCCGAGCAGCTTCCGACATCAATATGTAGAGTAACTGACATGACTGATGTAGCGAACGACTCGACTCTTCGTCAACCTACGAAGTAGTGAAGTAGTCTTTTCTCCCCATTTTATAAACTGAAAATTATGGCACCCCTAATCAAGTATAAGTAGGAGTAAGTGGACTATATATGTGAAAATAAATGTGAATTTGTGAGAATTCTAATTCTATCCCCAAAGAACAGTTTGGTACTTGTGTAGAATAACTTTCAAGAGCTCAGCTGTCGCTGTTGCCTTGAAATACACGTATTGTAGTTCAGTCGCACTGAAAGTCGCCTGGATCACATATATAAAAATATCTCTGTTGTTGACTTCCCTACACAGGCGCGGTATAAATTGACAAACTGATGAGCGTTTGCTACAGCTTACAGTCGCCCTGTCGTATTCTTAATCAGGATCTGAGGTGCATAGATGCACTTCCATTTCTGTACTCCAGAATGCTCTTGTTCAGAACAACATCATGGTCAGACGGGATTGCTGCATATATGCAAGAAATTGTTGACGATTACAAATTAAACGTCAAGTGAAGAACCAGCGAGTGCTGCCAATGATGGATAAAAAGAGATAAGAGCATTTTGACTGCAGCAATGATAAAGCTCCAGCAAGTATGTATTCCATCAAGGTTCTTTGCTATACTTTCCGGAGGCCGATAAGAATGGCGCCTCGGATATTGCCGGCCGACATGGGACATAAATTTGCATCTTGGCTCTATGATCTAATCATCCAGGGCGTCTTTTTGGTCTCTTACTTATAAGAAGATGGCAAGGAATGTAAAGCAGCAATAGCGGAAGATCAGTAATCATACATCATCATACTCTAGGGACACTCCAGTCAGTAGGGGAAAAAGCCAATATTTTGGAACGTCCCATTAAATCGGTACGATACAGAAATTTTGGGACGAATGCCACGCCGCCTACAGGCCTAAATCCCTTCAACTCTCTCTGTATACCTGACTCACAAACAATGGCATTGTGCTCTGTTCCCGCCAGAATGATGAGTCAAAACTTGTTTACAATCAAGGTAGATAGGGATCCTTCCTTAATTCGCAGCGCTCGTTCGAGTACGTCCGAAAATATTGGGATGATTGCTTTGTTAATGAGAAATGCCTCCTCCCGTTTGTGACATAAGGCCTCCTGCGCAAACAGATTTGAGAGAGCGCATTATGAGGTTGTTTTGGAAGTTACTATTCGAAGTATACTACAAAGCTGTGTGACGCGTTTTCCGATTTATCCATAGGAATTTGAGTAGTTCGATTTTGGGATATGTCAATTAAGAGAGCTACGTCAATAGAAGACCCGAGCGAGATATCTCAATGCAGGCAGAAAAAGGTAATGTTCACTCTGGTATCCATGACTATACAAAGCATGCAACCTGTATGTCTCTAACTCGTGTTCTTCTCTGTGTAGTTCTTGAGATAATTGAAATCTTTGAAATGATTGCAACTAGGCGGCGTTGCAATCATTCCTATATTTTGGTATCGTACCTATTTTATGGGACGTTCCAAAATATTGGCTTTTTCCCCTACTGCCAGTTAGGACAAACCCAAGTAATTCTACTATAACTAGCGACCAACTGGAGCCAATGCCATGAACATGATGAATGAACTTGAGCTGACGGCCAAACCACTGATGCAGTCATTCACGTTGATGTACTGCTTTTGTGTGTACAATGTAGCCACTCTGAGGTCACAGTAAGGAAAGCTTGGACTCTGCCTTGGTTCCGTGGGTTGAAGACACCCTTTGAGGGGCTGACTCTGTGGTATCCAATGCATAGAGGCACGTGCAGACAAAATCCCTGAAGGTGGACTACAGGATGGGCCAGAGAAAGTGTCCATCGAACAATAGCATTTCTATTGTTTCCCTATTGTAGAGGAGAAAGTCCAAGAAATGGAAGGCCTCAAAAGACCATACATTGTCAACGGTTATGGTCAGAGTTCGCGACATAATCCTTCAAAAAGGCTTAATCCACGAGGACAATAGCCTACAATAGCACATGGACTTTGATATCAGGGGGATTTTCTCCGCGTTCACACGGTATTCAAAAGGATCCAGTACCTTTATGTCGTGACAAAGGAATGGGAATCATATCTTCGATAGAGGACAGCACAATGCAGCCAGGTCCTACACAATGGACGCCTTTTGTGTGCGAAATTGATCAGGACCTGGATGTCACTTGCCCTTCAATAGTATTAGCCACTAGTGACACCTATAGAGGTGAGCTATGGTCTCCATTGAGTGTTGGGGAGGTTAAACGGACATCCATCCTTCAAAAGTTCGATTAGTTCTACCTTCCCAAGATTTGTTTTACATCAAAATTGCTTTGGATTGATTCAAGGCTTCGTGACTTCTACAGAATGATGCATGATAATTATCATGCCCCACCTCACATGCCATCACCTGAAATAGACATCAAATGTGAGAATAATGAGTTTTGTTTGCTTTGAGCACAGATCATCCCTCCTGCCATCCCAAGTCATTAGGGCCATATCAACGCAGGAAAAAAGAAAAACAAATCTTGGATGGTTTATGCATGCAATCAGCATGACAACTCTTTTGTTATACCTTCCAAACCAAGGTTTTTCTAAGCCAACACGGAGATTTGTTGTCAGGAGCATGACAAAAGTGACAGGACATCTGACTTCTCCGTCAGGTAACTCTATGCCAGCATCAGCTGGTGATGTCCTTTTCTTTCGTGAATCAAGACTCACGTTGGACATTCGTCCACATGAAGCCAACAGCAAAGTGATTTACGTTCTCGCACATCTAAAACATTTGCTCGTCTTCAAGCAATCATAAAAGCAAACCTTTGTTTTGAGAACGTCAGTTGTGACGTTAATTAGTCCAGTAAAAATATGAAAAAAATCCCTTGACCCCAAACAAATTGCAATAGTTGGTTTTATGACTGGAACTTGTTCTATGGATGTCAAGGAACATCCCACCCAAAATCCCCCAAAATCTGACGACGGGAAATTACGTAATTGGCATAAATCCAATATGGCCGCCAAAATACTTTAACTTTGTTTATGAACCGCTTTTTCCGCAACATATCCAATGTATGGAGTACCCCCTCCCGCCGCCATAAGGGGAGACAAGTAGCTTTTCCCTTAATTCACAAAACTTTCCAAGCACCTGCTTCCGAAGAGAACACCTTTGCAAGTTTCCTTTCCAACCTGTGCTGTTTAAGAGCTCCACTTTTGCTGATACTAAAGAGTTGAGAAGATGCGTCACATCCAGGCATTGCATTGGATGAATGGAAGGACCTGGCAAATATGTGGACCGAGCTTGTGTAAGTTATGTTTAACACAAGGAACCTTGAGCTTGCTTTCTCAGATCTAAAATGAAAGGTTTCAAATGGTGGCACATGAGAATGAGTATGAGAAGGTCGGTGTCTTCTCCAATGACATGGGTCACTCCTTTCATTGAATATTCTCCTCCCATCAAGTTGCGAATGCAGGGGAAAGCTACTTGTCTCCTTCTGTGGTGGTGGGAAGGGGGATACATTGGATATGTTTTACATGTTTTAGAAAAAAAAGCAGTTCACAAACAAAGTGGCCAGTAGGATACCTAGTGCTGATGTTCATAACCTCCCTCAGCGTCCGACTCTGCCAAATACCATTCACTCCGAGTTTACCACCATGTCCTGGGTGGGAGAAGGAAATGACATTCGAGACAGAGGAATTCTGCTAGACCTTAAAGAACGGTACGCTTATCCTAAAACAATGGACCCGTTACCAGCACCCGAATCACTCGTGATGGTGATTCTGTGACAAAAACCGATGTAGGCCTAGCTGCAGAAAACATGAATTTCAATGTACCAGTGCTTGCTGGGAATGCCGAGAAGGCAAAACAGCAGGTTGACATCAACCAAGCGGAAGTTACAAGTAAGTAGGGAAGTGTGGCAAGCTTATGGTTTACGTCACGTCATGACGTCATCACAGAGGAGGTTTTCCGTGTAATTTAAAATGTTGTCGATGTATCCCATTTTGGCCGGCCCTCAAAGACATAGGTTCATCATTCATGTCAAAATATCACTATGACTTCATAACTACGTCATATCTACGTCCTCCACTGCTTTTGATGGGCTAAATCCGTTCTTTGGTACAACATTTATATACATTCGTAATACATTTATAGGCCCTAAAAGCAACTGTTATGGAGATACACCACCTCAAAATGTATTTTGGCGGCCATATTGGATTTATGCCGATTACGTAATTTCCCGTCGTCAGATTTTGTGGGATTTTGGGTGGGATGTTCCTTGACACCCATAGAACAAGTTCCAGTCATAAAACAAACTATTGCAATTTGTTTGGGGTCAAACTTATATTTACTGGACTAAATGGGTCGATGCAGAGAAGGGACTCCCGAACCACAGCGATAGGGTGTTCGACTTTTCTCCGTCCCCCCTGCCTTGGTTCTTTCCGCACAAGGGGTGATACACCAAAATTGCGGTAGTAAGGCCACAGAAACCTGGCATTGCCACTGGGTACACCCTAATCTGAGAGCCAAGAGCCAGAGAGCCAAGAGCCGAACCGAGAGCCAAGAGCTGAGAGCCAAGAGCCAGAGAGCCAAGTCAAGAGCCAGAAAGCCAAGAGCGAGAGAGCCAAGAGCCGAGAGCCAAGAGCTGAGAGCCAAGAGCCAGAGAGCCAAGGCCTCCGTGACCTTACAACTGAGATTTTGATGTAAATCTACATGTATGAATTGCCTAAACTACCAATGCAGATCCAACGTTACTTAATGCATTTGCATTTGCAAAATTCAGGTAAAAGCATTCAGTAGTCTTTATTCACATCCGCACAGTTCCTCGTCTGGGAAACTTGCGACCCATTCCATGAGTGATGTGACCATTCCATGCCGACCAGCTAATTTACCGACGCTTACTGCCAAAGAAAACCCCGACGTGTTGAATGGATCATACAGCGGCTGGTTAAATGTGCCAATCCAGGCAGCCTGTGGGCTAATCCACACCTGTGGGAGAAAAACATACGACCATATTGATGGCTTATGACATCTTCGGTACCGTGAGGCGGTAATCAGCAAATGGGTTCGGGGTGTGCCATCAGATAACTGCCTCCATTTCACTCCGTAACGTTGCAAAGGAGTTGCCAGCGGCCTAAATGAATTCGGTTGTTTGCACGTTTACAGAAACGCAGGCAGTTAAACCTTCTTGTCCACTCCATCGAGGCAGACGTCATCTCCTGGCACGCGGCACTCGAAATCTTTTTTTTTTTGTTAAAATTGAATCGAAATTGATCAGGACCCGGACTGATGTCACTTTCATTTCTATAGTTTTAACCACTAGTGACACCTATTGAGGCTGCGGGTTATGGTCCTCATTGGTATGGCCCGGATGTTACAGTTGCAGTCAACCAATCCTGTTTAACCTGTCCATCCCATCAACTGACATGAGCAGTAATGGATGGACTTGTTCAACATGGAAACCACGGGAAACAATTTCCATACGTCAGCCTTTATGATGTTCAACCGTTGTCCTTCAGCTCATTCATGCATATATACAGGGTAGGTTTACACTCGTCCCCAGTGGCCTCGAACTTAATACTAGTTATATGCTCTCAACCACTGATAATCATGTTTCTGAACGCTAGATGGCGCAAACTGTCATCAACCAATCAGCGACCAGTATTTCACGCAACCAGGGGAAAACATGAAACATTTTTTTATTGGCTGATCGCTCATTGGCTGGTTGATCGAGTGTGTTCGTCAACAACTGGTAGTGACATCGCGTGTTGAGAAACGGACTTTGGCACCAAGTGTTTCAGTGGTTGAGGGTGACAGCTTCGTGCGGAGGCCGATACTATTGAATTATTGAGTGTAACGTTAGGTAGGTCATGTCCGAAGATTGAGATATTCCTGGTTGAGTGTGATGTAAAAACAACCAAGCGGTCGAGTTTTTTTTTTTGTAAACTGGGCTACGATGGAAGAGTCATATTCAGGTAATTTATGATACTGTCAACGGATACCAATAATGTTTATGAGAGGCGGACCGGAACACTTTGGAAATATAGGACCAGTAATAGATATGGGTGTAGCTAATTACTTTACTGCAGCCAAGCTTGTAAATGGACGCCTGATACAGGCTTTCATTTATTTCCGTTTCTATCGCTTACTGTGGTGCAGTAGCACGTTGATTGAATCAGGAGGAAATGGCCATCTGAACCCCGTCGGTTTGGCCGTGGATAGAATGAGTTATTGAGGTTCTTCTTTGACGTCACAACGGTCACGTGACTGCAAACTCTCGTAGTTGACTGCAAACTCTTTACGTAGCTGTAAAGCGCCCAGAAATACACTGTACATGTATGTTGGGCGCTATATAAATGGTAATAATGATAATAAATAAAAGAATCGATCATTTTAGCTGTCAAATGGCCGGCGACGACGTCAAAAATCTTACATCCTGACGTTTTGACGTCACGATCTGTGTGTTGATGCTGTGTTCATGCCGTGACGTCGCTTGACATTTTGACAGCCAATATGGCGGCATCGTGTCGTCATGGAAATATGACGTCACGTGAAGAACCTCTGTACATGATCGACGTATAGATTATAAGACTTCGAATATGGCTGTAACCGATATTGGAAATGGTTCGTATGGTTGGGTTAGGATCTGAGAGTTAAGGCCATTTGAATGTCTGGAGTGGAGAATGTATTAGTTACAACTTAAAAACAAATTACTCATGGATTATTAAAGGCATAGCAAAATAATGGCTTTCCGAGTCACTAGGAAAACGGATGTTAAACCAAACTTTCATCAAAGACTGTACGCAGATGATTAATCTTTCTTAATTCTGCCACCGGGATGCTACCAAACTGAAACATGATATAACATCAAAAGACGTGCATGATACTATTTGTATCAAAGACAAGAAGCCCTTACAACCCTTTGTGTAGAGTTATGGCAAATGCTAAATGTGAAATATACAGCTCTGTGTTGGGGATGGTGTAGCAATGTACTGGTTCGTTGAACCCATTCAATCTGGAGGCAAGTTGGCAAACACGTGACACGACAGGCTAAACACGCGGCCTTGGTCATCCATTCAAGCTTCCCTCGTTTGTGGTATCGATTGAGATAATTTCTGCCTCTTAAGGTCGTCCATCATCATAATCCGAGATGGCATTATCGAAACAAACCACTTAAGAATGTCACCATGGCCGCTAAAAAGAATGCCATTTACCCACTCATCAATTTGCTTTGGTATGAACAAGAGTCCTAGCTTAAAGGTTAATTGCTACATGTACCACACCCGAACTTTTGATGGCAGAACAGTGGCTCAACAGGTCAGCTTTCGAGGCTAGACTATTCAAGTCAGAAGTGTGATCGACTACTGTGACCCTCATGATTCAAGCAGTTGTTAATTTCATTACGCTGTCTGTTATTGAAGAAAATCTTGTGTTCAGGAAACGTGTTGTCAGACCAGCTTTAACCAGTCTCCGTTTCCAGCTGTTCCCGCCGTAGAAATAGGAACACAGCCAGAGGAGGACTGAGACAGGAGCGATGAAAGAAATCAGTTAGGGTCGGCCTAATGTGGCTAACTATGAACACATCGTAAGGCCTGAAGACTTACATCGTTGCTTCTGTTGTTATTGTTTAGCCTGTACCTTATGGCCATCCAGAGGGAATTGGTGAAGTAAGGAAAAGGCAAGACGGTCCATCTGACCAAGAATAGAACCTGTTCCTTATTGTCTGAAGTATTGTCCCTAGTATGACTGTTCTGTCCCCTAAAGCATATCGTTTTCGCGACAATAAGGCGAACAGATTCACCTGAAATGTCGCTGATTAGTAAGAAAACGAGACAATTAAATAGCCATTCGTTTGGGGGCTTTCGGCTGTTTAGCAAGTTTACTGAGTTTCTGAGAAAGACGAAATGCAGAAAAAATGGACAAGTCAAACAGCATTATAGCTCAGCTGCTGGCCTAATTGCAACAAGACTATCCTGTCATTTAACCGTACTATGTGTGAATACTAGGGAGGTTTCGCATGCGCCCGGTTAGGCCATACGACGACGTTTATCTATTGTTTGGGTATACCCACACAATAGATAAATGTCGTCGTAGGGCCTAACCGGGGGCTTGCGAAACCTCCCTACTGTTCTTGTAACTTGGACTATTTGTTGTCTGATCATCGCACGGCAGCATATCTCAGGAATTTCCACAAGGAATATTTAATTTTGCCTCTGTACATGGTGATATGATGTAACTTTGTTTCCATATCGTTCATAGTACATGTACTTTATTGTATAGGCCTACCTTTAACGGCTGCTTTTCTTTACCAGGCCATTAGCGACACCGATCAAGCCACCATAACCGTGAGTAACGCCTACAGAAAAGATTACCTTTCGCTGATATCGATGAAAAATCTGAAAGGAATGGATATGGAATAAAACTAATGGTAGATCTAGGCCTAATGCGAATTTTTATGTTTCTCACTGAATAGAAGACTTGATTAATGGGTTTTCGAGGTGTATCTCATCTCACGACAGTATGGAACCTCCAAAGAAGCAGCGGTTAGTTTCCGCCGAGTTACAAGAAAGTTTCCAGCTGACGTTGAAAACGTTTGGTCGAAACTTCATCACCATCTCCGGACCTATTCTGGTGTATCGACTGGGGTGATATTGGTGTTTTTTTGTTGGGGTGATCTTGGTGTTATTTTGTAGGTATATCCTCCCACACTACACAACAGTGTGCTGCACATGCATTTTCTAGCCTCAAAACCCGTCACACTCGTTTATTCGACGTAGGAGCAAAGATGGCCGCCGACCCTTCAGTTGTCGAGTCGATCACGAAAATCACTTGCACAGAAATATTTTATATTCCAAAGAACCTTCTGATCAAATATCATGGGCTAGGTTTCGCACTTCATTCGTTTTCATTCCCCATCTCTCAAATTAGCCGTGATTACCTTCGTCATTATCTGCTGATGTTCCATCATCATGAACAATTAAACTTTCTTTTCTTTCTCTCGTTAGCTAAATCTACCTCGATGTCAATCGGATATTATTAAGATGATTAGTTTGCATTCACGGTGTTTGAAATGAAATACCCTCTGAGCATACGCAAAAGATAAAAATATTATCTTCTATTTAGGAACTGCTTTTAGAATATTTCATCGTTTTGACGATATCATCTGTATTTTCTCTGATTTGATATTCAGATATAATCCCCTATGCAAGGGTATTCCGTTAAATACGACAGATGTGTGACTGTGACGAGCTTCATATCACTTTATTATCACACCCATGGGT
>NMRB01000043.1:398757-422616 GCA_002633025.1 Notospermus geniculatus
ATCTACATGTATGAATTGCCTAAACTACCAATGCAGATCCAACGTTACTTAATGCATTTGCATTTGCAAAATTCAGGTAAAAGCATTCAGTAGTCTTTATTCACATCCGCACAGTTCCTCGTCTGGGAAACTCGCGACCCATTCCATGAGTGATGTGACCATTCCATGCCGACCAGCTAATTTACCGACGCTTACTGCCAAAGAAAACCCCGACGTGTTGAATGAATCATACAGCGGCTGGTTAAATGTGCCAATCCAGGCAGCCTGTGGGCTAATCCACACCTGTGGGAGAAAAACATACGACCATATTGATGGCTTATGACATCTTCGGTACCGTGAGGCGGTAATCAGCAAATGGGTTCGGGGTGTGCCATCAGATAACTGCCTCCATTTCACTCCGTAACGTTGCAAAGGAGTTGCCAGCGGCCTAAATGAATTCGGTTGTTTGCACGTTTACAGAAACGCAGGCAGTTAAACCTTCTTGTCCACTCCATCGAGGCAGACGTCATCTCCTGGCACGCGGCACGCGAAATCTTTTTTTGTTAAAATTGAATCGAAATTGATCAGGACCCGGACTGATGTCACTTTCATTTCTATAGTTTTAACCACTAGTGACACCTATTGAGGCTGCGGGTTATGGTCCTCATTGGTATGGCCCGGATGTTACAGTTGCAGTCAACCAATCCTGTTTAACCTGTCCATCCCATCAACTGACATGAGCAGTAATGGATGGACTTGTTCAACATGGAAACCACGGGAAACAATTTCCATACGTCAGCCTTTATGATGTTCAACCGTTGTCCCTCAGCTCATTCATGCATATATACAGGGTAGGTTTACACTCGTCCCCAGTGGCCTCGAGCTTAATACTAGTTATATGCTCTCAACCACTGATAATCATGTTTCTGAACGCTAGATGGCGCAAACTGTCATCAACCAATCAGCGACCAGTATTTCACGCAACTAGGGGAAAACATGAAACATTTTCTTATTGGCTGATCGCTCATTGGCTGGTTGGTCGAGTGTGTTCGTCAACAACTGGTAGTGACATCTTGTGTTCAGAAATGGACTTTGGCACCAAGTGTTTCAGTGGTTGAGGGTGACAGCTTCGTGCGGAGGGCGATACTATTGAATTATTGAGTGTAACGCTAGGTAGGTCATGTCCGAAGATTGAGATATTCTGGTTGAGTGTGATGTAAAAACAACCAAGCGGTCGAATTTTTTTGTAAACTGGTGATACCATGGAAGAGTCATATTCAGATAATGTATGATACTGTCAACGGATACCAATAATGTTTATGAGAGGCGGACCGGAACACTTTGGAAATATAGGACCAGTAATAGATATGGATGTCGCTAATTACTTTACTGCAGCCAAGCTTGTAAATGGACGCCTGATACAGGCTTTCACTTATTTCCGTTTCTATCGCTTACTGTGGTGCAGTAGCACGTTGATTGAATCAGGAGGAAATGGCCATCTGAACCCCGTCGGTTTGGCCGTGGATAGAATGAATTATTGAGGTTCTTCTTTGACGTCACAACGGTCACGTGACTGCAAACTCTCGTAGTTGACTGCAAACTCTTTACGTAGTTGTAAAAGCGCCCACAAATACACAGTACATGTGTGTTGGGCGCTATATACATGTAAATGGTAATGAATGATAATAATAATAATAAAAGAATCGGTCATGTTGGCTGTCAAATGGCCGGCGACGACGTCAAAAATCTTACATCCTGACGTTTTGACGTCACGATCTGTGTGTTGATGCTGTGTTCATGCCGTGACGTCGCTTGACATTTTGACAGCCAATATGGCGGCATCGTGTCGTCATGCAAATATGACGTCACGTGAAGAACCTCTGTACATGATCGACGTATAGATTATAAGACTTCGAATATGGCTGTAATGGATATTGGAAATGTTTTATATGGTTGGGTTAGGATCTGAGAGTTAAGACCATTTGAATGTCTGGAGTGGAGAATGTATTAGTTACAACTTAAAAACAAATTACTCATGGATTATTAAAGGCATAGCAAAATAATGGCTTTCCGAGTCACTAGGAAAGCGGATGTTCAACCAAACTTTCATCAAAGACTGTACGCAGATGATTAATCTTTCTTAATTCTGCCACCGGGATGTTACCAAACTGAAACATGATATCACATCAAACGATGTGCATGATACTATTTGTATCAAAGACAAGAAGCCCTTACAACCCTTTGTGTAGAGTTATGGCAAATGCTAAATGTGAAATATACAGCTCTGTGTTCGGGATGGTGTAGCAATGTACTGGTTCGTTGAACCCATTCAATCTGGAGGCAAGTTGGCAGACATTTGACACGACAGGCTAAACACGCGGCCTTGGTCAACCATTCAAGCTTCCCTCGTTTGTGATATCGATTGAGATAATTTCTGCCTCTTAAGGGTCGTCCATCATCATAATCCGAGATGGTATTATCGAAACAAACCACTTAAGAATGTCACCATGGCCGCTAAAAAGAATGCCATTTACCCACTCATCAATTAGTGGTTATACTTGCTTTGGTATGAACAAGAGTCCTAGCTTAAAGGTTAATTGCTACATGTACCACACCCGAACTTTTGATGGCAGAACAGTGGCTCAACAGCTTTCGAGGCTAGACTGTTCAAGTCAAAAGTGTGATCGACTACTGTGACCCTCATGATTCAAGCAGTTGTTAATTTCATTACGCTGTCTGTAATTGAAGAAAATCTTGTGTTCAGGAAACGTGTTGTCAGACCAGCTTTAACCAGTCTCCGTTTCCAGCTGTTCCCACCGAAGAAATCACGCAAGCTCCGAGGTTTCATAGGAACACAACCAGAGGAGGACTGAGACAGGAGCGATGAAAGGAATCAGATAGGGTAGGCCTAATGTGGCTAACTATGAACACATTGTAAGGCCTGAAGACTTATATCGTTGCTTCTGTTGTTATTGTTTCGCCTGTACCTTATGGCCATCCAGAGGGAATTGGTGAAGTAAGAAAAAGGCAAGACGGTCCATCTGACCAAGAATAGAACCTGCCAGTTATTGTCTGGAGTATTGTCCCTAGTATGACTGTTCTGTCCCCTAAAGCATATCGTTTTCGCGACAATAAGGCGAACAGATTCACCTGAAATGTCGCTGATTAGTAAGAAAACGAGACAATTAAATAGCCATTCGTTTGGGGGCTTTCGGCTGTTTAGCAAGTTTACTGAGTTTCTGAGAAAGACGAAACGCAGAAAAAATGGACAAGTCAAACAGCATTATAGCTCAGCTGCTGGCCTAATTGCAACAAGGCTATCCTGTCATTTAACCGTACTATGTGTGAATACTAGGGAGGTTTCGCATGCGCCCGGTTAGGCCATACGACGACGTTTATCTATTGTTTGGGTATACCCACACAATAGATAAATGTCGTCGTAGGGCCTAACCGGGGGCTTGCGAAACCTCCCTACTGTTCTTGTAACTTGGACTATTTGTTGTCTGATCATCGCACGGCAGCATATCTCAGGAATTTCCACAAGGAATATTTAATTTTGCCTCTGTACATGGTGATATGATGTAACTTTGTTTCCATATCGTTCATAGTACATGTACTTTATTGTATAGGCCTACCTTTAACGGCTGCTTTTCTTTACCAGGCCATTAGCGACACCGATCAAGCCACCATAACCGTGAGTAACGCCTACAGAAAAGATTACCTTTCGCTGATATCGATGAAAAATCTGAAAGGAATGGATATGGAATAAAACTAATGGTAGATCTAGGCCTAATGCGAATTTTTATGTTTCTCACTGAATAGAAGACTTGATTAATGGGTTTCCGAGGTGTATCTCATCTCACGACAGTATGGAACCTCCAAAGAAGCAGCGGTTAGTTTCCGCCGAGTTACAAGAAAGTTTCAAGCTGACGTTGAAAACGTTTGGTCGAAACTTCATGGCTTGTTGTACTTGACTCGATGACGCGAAGACTCGATGGCGCGATGACTCGATGACCGCCAAAATTATTCAATGAAATTCAGCTCGTTATTTCTAAGAAGTGGGATGGATCAACGGCAGAAGTGGACCGTCGTAGTGTCGCCAGCTACCAAGAGGTGAATTGAGGTTGATATTCAACGTAAATCATGAAATGAAGGATAGCCTCGACCTAGGCCTACAGCTCCTAAGTCCTTGAGAATGTACTATGGGTCCCTTTTGAAAAGTTGTAGGGATTGGTCTGGTCTCCCTATTCCAAACCCCGGAGGAGGTGTAGCATTAATTTTCAGAGCAATGACCCTACTGCATGTTCCTCACCTTCCTGAAAATAGTAACCCAGTGTTCTGAAATGCGGAACTAGAACAGGCATTCACCAATTATGCAGGAAATTTAATTGGCCTTCTTCGCGCCTTCGAGTCATCGCGCCATCGAGTCATCGAGTCAAGTACAACAAGCATCACCATCTCCGGACCTATTCTGGTGTATCGACTGGGGTGATATTGGTGTTTTTTTGTTGGGGTGATCTTGGTGTTATTTTGTAGGTATATCCTCCTACACTACACAACAGTGTGCTGCACATGCATTTTCTAGCCTCAAAACCCGTCACACTCGTTTATTCGACGTAGGAGCAAAGATGGCCGCCGACACTTACAGTTGTCGAGTCGATCACGAAAATCACTTACACAGAAATATTTTATATTCCAAAGAACCTTCTGATCAAATATCATGGGCTAGGTTTCGCACTTCATTCGTTTTCATTCCCCATCTCTCAAAAATCTACCTCGATGTCAATCGGATATTATTAAGATGATTAGTTTGCATTCACGGTGTTTGAAATGAAATACCCTCTGAGCATACGTAAAAGATCAAAATATTATCTTCTATTTAGGAACTGCTTTTAGAATATTTCATCGTTTTGACGATATCATCTGTATTTTCTCTGATTTGATATTCAGATATAATCCCCTATGCAAGGGTATTCCGTTAAATACGACAGATGTGTGACTGTGACGAGCTTCATATCACTTTATTATCACACCCATGGGTAAAGAACATAGCCTACGTATTCCACGTGCCAAATCTCTGCATTTTTCACCGACCAGCCGGTTGTCCATTTTTCATTTACCAAGGCAGGCGTTGATGGCATATCCCTCGGAGACTCAATGAAATGAATTTTTAAAAGAAGCCCCGTTTATCCGATATGAACGTGTAATCCTCCCATCCCTCTGGCTTAACTTTCCATTTACTGTGCTAACGAACAGGAATAAGCCATTGACAAAGCCCTCTTCTCCATTAGAAATGTGTTCCTTTCGACTTAGGAAGGGATACGTTATATCTCTGACAATTGCCTCGCCGACAGGTGTTCAAATCTTCCTATACCGGTGTAATGCCACAAAGTGTTCCGATGACATGCCCGCTTAGATCGAAGGAAAAAGATGAACTTGAGACACATTGAAAATAAATTTCAATAGTGAAAGGTTCCTCGAGTAGTATCATGGCCAAGAATAAAGGAAACCTGAGCTCAAAGACAAGAATGCGACCAGCTCACGGCTGAAGTCACATTACAAAGTGTTGCTTTTAACAAATTCGTTGAAATGGACGTCGTTTCATCAGCAACACCGTCGAGTAGAACTTGGGAGAAGTTTTCCAATACTTTCGTGTAAGGACACTTAACACTAAGCCTGATAATACCCCAATTGTCGGTGACAACTCGGGTTGTCTCCGTCTTATCCTCTCGCGTATCGTTCTCATTGTCCTCGAGAAAGACACTCAATCGCCACGGATAAAGGATTTCATCAAGAAAGAGGATATCCCTGCTCTCATTGGGCAAGTTATAATGTAGTGGTGTATTGGCTTGGGCCATGGTGAAGAAGATGGTGATGAGGATTTCTCCCTTGCCGACACATCTACACTGTATATCTACTGGAACCTAATCAGTTCCTGATCACTTCCTGGTATGGGAAGAGAATCCGATGGGAAGTTTTTCACGTATCGAGTCCACATCCCTGATTACAGACTGGCTATGCCAGTGTTTGCCTCAACAGTTGTTGGTGGTCCTAAACTTGATTGAATCGTTTCGACTGGCTTATAATCCACCTGTAAGCATCAAAAACAGGATATACACGACTTGAACAAAGGAGATAGTAGAGAAATGTACAATCATGTTACATTTGATGTTCGTTTCTCCGAGCTTGTACAGTATGATGAAAAATGTAACATATCGTATGGATCCTCTTCTTTCTACTTCCTTCCGATCGCCTTCTTTCTGCACGGCATCTTGGCCCGTCTTGTTGTAATGATTACTCTTCTTCGTCTTTGACTCTAAGTTACATCAAACAAACTTGTATTGTTCTCCTCTGTCAAGCAGGAGTCAGCAGTCTTTCCGTTGCCAGGTTGGTCGCTTACCTCCAATAAGAGAGAAAAGGAAAAACCTATCGCGATTAAAAGCGACACCGTAACACAATATCTATTTGTATCCGATCAGTTGGTAGCACTGGTCGTATAGGGTTTCAAAGTCTGATGATTCATTCACTGTTTTCTACTGCCATAGCATAGAACAGTAACTGCATACTCGGCTGTAAAATATTCATGAATGCGTTCAGGATTTTTTCAGTGTTGTTCGCTTTCCCCTTGATGACGATCGCGTTGCGAGTAGCATCTTCTTGCTTGATTAGGCGTATGACATCCAAACGTCACGATCATAAGGAATTTGCTTGTTTACACAATATGGTATCGCTTTTTGTCGATGCTGCAACACTGTTCTTTCGTTGAATCTGATAACTTGTAGCATAGCTGTTTATTTTATCATAAACATATGAGTATGGCACTCAAGCTGTTCCTTTTTGTGTTTTATGCCCATATCTTGTGACGATTGACTCTCTTCCTTCACGCCATTTCCTTTACCTCACGGCTATTTCCCTTAACGTCATTTCCTTTACCTCATGGCTCTTTCCCTTACTGCCAATCCTGAGCCTCAAGGCTCTTTCCCTTACCGCCATTTCCTTTACCTCACGGCTCTTTCCCTTAACATCATTTCCTTTACCTCATGGTTCTTTCCCTTACTGCCAATCCTGAACCTCCAGACTCTTTCCCTTAACGCCAATTATGTACCTCACGGCTCTTTTCCTCAATGTCATCCCCTGTACCTCACGGCTGTTTCCCTTAACGTCATCTCCTGTACCTCACGCTCTTTCCCCTAACGTCATCTCCTGTACCACACGGCTATTTCCCTTTACGTCATCTCCGGTAAATCGTAACACTCTCCATTCAGCTCATTTCCAGTATCTCCCAACGGTTTCTTTCTGCTATTTCCTGTCTCTGACAACCATCTCACATTACCAGTGACCATTCCTGTTATCTTTGCGAGGTGATCATTCGCAAATAATCGGACCAGCTTCAGGGCAAGAGTGTTCGAGAATGACCAACAGAGTGTTGATTCACTAGAACAATGGACTGTTAATCACCACATCAATGGGAGTCTATAGAAATATCGAGTTTATCATCGAATATTAGAGTCCAGTTTAAACCCCAAAACCAGTGTTGGATGAGTACTCCTTGCCGATAGGACAGAGTGCAATTCACACCTTCCTTTCATGACACACACTAACTTTATTCCTTTCACTCAACTCTAATACAGGCCTGCATGGCTGGTGCAACATAAGCTGTCACAAATCAAGTCATTACAACATCTTTGGGCAGACCACGATCCTTGGGCAGGACACACAAATCCGCTTCATCCACATCAGCCAGTTACATGTCATACAACAATACAAGACATGTACAGCTGTTATTAGAGGGGCCGTATGGATAAAACATCTTAAGCGTAAAATTTCCCTAAGCTATTGTTCCAAACAAAAGTTAAGGGACATTTTACACTTCAGATGTTTTATGCATACGGCCCCTGGCAGTTGAGTTACAGCTTACTCCATTATTCCTTTGATTACCGCTGATAAACGTTTTTCGCTTGTTCTTTTCAGGAGGCGACAAAGGAGAATGACTGTCAACAGAGATAGAAGACATTTAATCCTGGGATGGAGCTTATTGGAGTGTTTCTTCTTCAGTGGGATCGTCTTTGGCTGGCCAGGATTTTTACAGTACATTCTACTACACAATGAATTCTTCTTAAAACTTTGCGATAACACGACTATAAGTCAAAATGACAGCGATGTGGTGAATGTTTATGGGATTTATAATGTCCTGCCATCGTTGGTGAGGGCATCCAAAACAAAGCAGTCGAATGGCGATCCCCAGAACATCATATACACAGCAGACAGTGAAACAATACCAAACCTAACCATTGATTCATATGATGGGCTGGCAGGCAAATCATTTTACAATGAACCTCGTTCCCAACGCTTACGCCGAGAGGAAATGGACACATACTACTACGACGAGGATCTGTCCATGTTCAGGAAGATCTGGTCCAATGAGACATGTCCCCTCCAGGAGGTGGCGCTCCAGCATGTTTACATTGTGGCTGTGGCCGTTACTAACTTCTTATGCATTTTTGGAGGAATGATGTTTGATTTTCTTGGGACCTTGAAGACTAGGATGCTTATTATGTGAGTAATCCCAACCAATTATCAGGTATATATAGGCCTAATGATGACTTTCAACCTTAAATGTTTCTCCTGTCACTCGTATCAAAACGTGCTCATGGAGGTGTGGCAGGGTACTAAGGTGATGTAGAACACTAAAGAGGAAATGCTTCTATTCTGGACAGCAAGACTGACAATCTTCGATGACCTGCATGTCAAGCGGGTCGAGGGGCTGCTGGAGGACTTGACCACGTCACTACAATACTCACTTAACCATGGGGTTACCCATGTCCAGTGACGTCTGGCTTGACTGCCAAGCTATTTCTGTAGTGTCGATCAATTTGCTTGGAAAAGAATGTCATCGCGTCCGTAATCTCGAGCGCCCAATACCGAAGGATTAGTCGCGTGATCTCATTAGGCAACCGCGACCTCCGACGAGCAATATAAATAGGAACTGCATCAGGTTACGATAAATGGTTCTCTATCTAGAGATTAGTGTCGGAAGCCGAGGTGTGGCTTTGGTAAGTCCGCCGTGTCAACACAAACCCACAGTGGACTAGTAATGCATCAATTGATCCCCATGTAGCAGTCTCCCCATGGTTTCATACAAAGATTACTACCAATCCCCACATCAACTAAAGCCATGAATGACGAGATTTTGATTACAACTTGAAGATTCCCAGCCCGATAAGAAATACGACATTAGAAAAAGTGATTTCTTTTACATTGCGTGTCTCAAAGCATGCATTTGTCAGCTCCAGCAAACTGTGCCAGCCACGATAAGTCGGCTGACATTTCCATCTGCCTCGGAATTGTCACTTGAAGTGGGAGAGAAACGATTTCTCCAGGATATGATGTGGCCGATACATCTTTTTTCATGCGCAGCAATGTCACGCAACTTCAGCAACATCATCCTTAAAGATATTACGTTTAAAAGCCTCGAAATGGACAGGGACACACAATTAGTGAGGCACAATGTCAACAAAGTGGCCTGAAAGCACCGAGCGACAGAGCAATGGACGTTCTCAATTGCTTCTTTGATGCGACATGTCATCGGTGATTGGTTGAAGCATGTTTAGCTCGACCGAACTGATTGGTCCACGTGTGCTTACATTGCACCGTTATAGTGAAGCTGACCATGACAAGAGCCTCGTAACATCATGAACAAACCATTCAATGAAGGTTGTTGAAAGCGATATGCCCAAAGCTTGATATGAAATCAATTCGTTGTCAATTTATGCATTGCCTTTTGCCATTTCCTCCCCACGTTGTGTTTTAATTATAATATATTGGTTGTTTTGAATGTGAATACCTCCGGCTGGCCATGTGTAGTCCGCAGCGGTCCACTCGAGATATACCTCCGGCTGGTCATGTGTAGTCGGCAGCGGTCCACTCGAGATATACCTCCCGCTCCGGCTGGTCATGTGTAGTCGGCAGCGGTCCACTCGAGATATACCTCCGACTGGCATGACTGGTCATGTGTAGACTGTGCTTTATAGAAACAGAAAATGAGCAACGTCCCAAGAATTACAGCTGAATTACATTACGTAATCATAAACAAAGAAATTCACCAAATATGAAAAACAAATAAGAAATAGAAATCGGGTCTCTAACGTGAAAGACATTGCTTCCTACCAGAATCGAACCCACGGACCCTCGCATAAGGCATCAATCGCCAGCACTATGGGGCAGCATGCACGCCTTAAACCACTAGGCGAAATCCCCATCTTCAAATATGAAAAACAGGTACATTTTTCTTGGAGAAGAAGCATGTAAATGACAAATTCAGCGTGTGACAGCAATGTCACAAACACATAGAACCTCGCGTGGCGAAGGTGTCTTGATCTGCACTTCATGTACACCATACACGTTCAGGCTACATTAAAGTAGTTCCAGGAAGTAAAATCCACAATTGTTATGGCTGCCCTGTCTCGGAAAATCTGGCAGCATTCATGAAATTCACGTGCGGAGTACTCTATGGGCCGTATTTTAGAACGTTCCTTAACATTAGGTCCACCTTAAATCTATTGTTCTCGATGGTTTTACAATAGACTTAAGGTCGACCTTAACGTTAAGGAACGTTCTAAAATATGACCCTTAATCTGTACTCCATATACTCTATAAGTCAGATTGCTATCGTGCCTCGATTATTAGCAGCAGAATCCTTCAGACCGTTAGGATTCAGAATGGCTGAGTGAGTGGACAGAGCTGTGGAGACCCAATCTCCAATTCAAACCTAGCTGAAGCATAAAATTGATTACTGATAGAGAGGTTCGTTGGTTAATAGCATTGGTTTAATGTTACGTTCGCCCAATATTTGACCAGTCTCCTCTTTCTCCATATTATTGTTCTACCACAAAATTAGCCCTAATGATTCTCTGGCAGTCAATAGTAACTTGTCCCACCATTGTCGATGTTGACTTACTGAATGTTGGAAATAGATTGGCTTTTAATTCACATCTTTTAGTAGACGAAAATTTGACTGAGTGGCAATGGTGTCTCAAAAGCATTTCGCTTTGTCACCCAATAAGTCACGATTTTTCATTATTTTGAACTCGTCAGGGTAAACACAAAATAACTGACGGAAACACTTTTGACGGTGGTTCCCCCAGTGACGTTACTGACGTTACCACTGAAGATCCAGATAATTACACCGTTGAATGGCCAATGGGCAATAAGTCACATACCCAACTTCGGACCTTCTCTGACTCGTCTGATGCTTTCAGCTTATGAAGCTAATGAGATCATGTCTTGGCGATCGCGTCATATGTAGAAAAGTTTGTGAGCAGCTCTTTGAGACCTTTCCAAAGAAGCTCTTAGACACTGATCGCAAACTATGTCAATCTGCGAGACAAACTTCCAGTTTCAAGAATATGAAGGGAGGGACCCAGCGTCCGTCTGTTGGGCCTATAGCTGCTCTATGTGCCTGTTGAGAATACTTCAACTGATGTCTAATAGATTACTCTCTGTACCAATTCCTACTTTCAGCGCTCTCCACACGGCTGCAACTCTACTGATGGCTTTCAATGGACCTGGTAAGTATGAACCATTACTTCCATCCTATCCATCCTGCCCAGTACCTTTGTGGATTATGATTCTAAAATACCTTGGTATCTCGTGCGTATGTTTCAAATGGATAATGCATTAGCCTCATTCTGAATGCAGCGGGTCTGGGTGACACAACCAAGACCCGCTAAGTGTAATGGCGTTCGTCCAACATTTCTCGCTTCGAGCATTCAGCGAGGTAGTGCAGCGAATGTCGGCCAGGTGGATACTCAGTGACCTATCCCAACGAGGTTTTGTACCATTAGGTACATTTCCTGCGGATAATCCGTTGAAGAAAGCGCCCTGCGACCTCATTTCGACTCCTGCAGCTTGCTGCTAGCGCTGCACACAGATGTACACGATGTAGGCACGATGTACAGGTTTGTACACACAGTGCGTGATTCACTGATGTCGCGTCATCGACGGAGCGTCCTCCCTNTGTCGCAACCAAGACCCTCCGCCTCGGGTTTAATTCCTTAAGTTAAACTCGTTATTCATTCCTAAACCACCAGCGAATTCCCATCTTTCAGACATGTCCTGGTTGCTCTACCCAGCGCTGACCCTGACCTCGTTCTGCGGTCTCCTTATCTTTCTGACCAATGTCCAGATATCTAACCTGTACGGGAGCCTGAGATATATGATCATCGGATTATTTGTAGGAGCTTTTGACTCGAGCAGGCTTGTCATGTTCTTTATTGCGGTAAGTAAAACATCAGACATGTCAGAGTCGGGCGTTAAGAATAGATGGAACCCCGGGGTGGAACACATTGCCAGCATAGAGTGTTCGGTCCGCTCTAGTCCTCGACAAACCTTGTTCAACTGAGGCGTTAACCTAAGGAACTTCGACAAACCTTATTCAAGTATGGCGTTAACCAAAGGAGCCTAGACGAACCTTGTTCTTCAGTTATGCTGTTAGCAAAAGGAACCTCGACTAACCTTATTCAATTATGGTGTTTACCTAACATGCCTAAGGGACCACGTTAAATAGGAAAAGTTACAAATTGACAAGGATGGAGAGGGCTTCCCCCACCTACACAATTGCTGTTCCTCCCACAACTGATCTTTCACTATCGCTCTATGTAACTACCAAAAAGTTGCTCAACAACGCTGTTGTCTTTTTAGACGACCAGTTATGAAGGCATGAACATCCAAATGTCATTCATGTTCATCACGGTCAGCATCATTCCATTCCTCATCGGAACAATTGCCTTGCTTCCAAAGGGTCGGATTCCATGGCCGCTACCGGAAGATTATGGGAGAAGAAGAGCATCAGCAACCAATGGTTACCTTATGCGAAACAGTAGAGGTATGGTCGGTGTAACTTAAGACAGCTACAAACGATTAGAGGCGAGGGCGAAGTGTACGCCTGCTTCGTGGCACAGGGGAAAACATCGCGAATCAATTCATAAGATACGCACCTCACCAGATCCCCGTTCATGTCAAGGGACTGTTCCCTCCGTGACGCTTCGCCTAAAGTGCATGGATTTCCATATCTAGAATATCATGTAGAGCTTCTATTGGTATAACAACGATTATGCTCAGCTGAACTGAGGGATCAACGATCGTAAAATGATGGGCAACAATCCATGAAGCACTCTTGATATAACATCAAATTAAAATTGTATTTATTGTTCCATAATCTCCACAGGCTCTCAGAAACGCAAGAAGCGTCAAAACAAACCCGGGTTTTCCTCCTACATCAAGACACCACTGTATATCAGCCAAGTTCTTTGGTTTTCCGTTCTCTATCTAAGGGGCAGCTTCTTCGAAAGTAGTATGAAGTTACACTTAGCGTACTACTTCAAACAGGATATGAATAAAGGTAGGTTGAAACCGACAAGGAACTGTAAATATGGTAAAATCGACGTTAGGGTCATCCCTCCTTCATCCTCCTCGATCAGAACATGGAAGGGAAAATGCTTTGATGGAACCAGTGTGGTGTGAAATATCAAAGCATTTTCAGTTCCGCAGTCTCGTCCTCGTGGAATGGTACGGTATTATGAACAAGGGAAGTATTCATGGTTTCCACGACGTAACTCCAACAATGTCCGCCATTGCTGACGTCGACATCATGACGTAAAGCCGGGGGCAAGATGCGCAACTCAACAGAACGATGTGGTGGAAACGTTGAATAGGAACCATAATCACATTACAGATAAAAATAGGTAAACAAACGCCGGGCAATGTGATTGATGCATTCAGGAGGAAGTAATTCTTCTTCATCGCTCATGAACCAACAGCCACCTTCACAGGCGAGATTTGATTAGCGTGGTTGATTAGGACATACCAGCAGAGCCAAGGTGACAACTCTCTTCCGTTTACAACACTCTGGTCAATGACCGGGTGATGGATTAGGTCGCTGGCTGAGAGAGTCGCAGACAGCCGCGGACAAGGGCACGTTCACCACGTAAACCAGCTACGTGCAGCTGCCGTCGGCCACACTTCAGCCAACAGCAACGTTGGCTGGCTGAGAGAGTGACAGCCAAAAGCATGTTACATCGTGGAAATGATGAATAGCTGCCGTCGGCTACACTGCTGAAGGAGGGGATTTGAAATCAGAATCTTTTAAACACATTACATATCAGTAATTGACAGTTATAGCAAGCTCTGGGGGTGACGAAGTACACTAGTAACGAAAGCTGGGAAGCCATTGACTACACTGAAAAGTGTCATTTGATGGTTACCGGCTATTCCTCAAAAACAGCACAGCCAGCTCAAAGTTAGGCAGGTCTGCTGGTGGCTTGTGGTGTTTGATGTCGATTCACCAACTGGTGTTCATCGTCAGTTCTTTATGCATGCTTCTGCATTCTAATCCGAGAGTTTAACCTAACGGTCCACTGTAGACATCGTCATTTTGTTCTAGTGGACTCCAGATGGAAAATTGGTACATGTACATGTACGTACATCGCTTTCCAATACAAACGTTCAGTGTAGTCTGGATGAATTTGTTGTCCGCGTTCATTCCGTAGCAACCTTCCTTGTTCAACGTGTCTTTCAGTTGATGGTTATCTAAAGATCTTCAACCTGATACAATGCTTCGGAATCTTCATCGGGCCATTCATTGGTGTCATAGTTGATCGACAAACGAAGGCTGTCACAGGTACACACGACCTTTATCATCGCCATCTTTCATGACCATCATCCGTCATCATCTGCACTAAACATCTGTAGCGACTTACGGACTGCAATACTGTAAAGTTGTGGTAATAAAGTCAGACATAATACAAAAGACGCATCCTTGCCAACAAGAGTTAATCGGCCCACTTCAGCACGTCAGACGTAATGGAGGAGTTGTTTTATCAAGATGGCGAACATAATCTGCCATAACTTTCTTTTCTAGGACTGGCAAGAACGCAGCAAGCACTTTGCAACGCCTCCCTCGTCCATGCAATCGTTCTCCTCCTCTCAATAGCACAATGCCTTCTTTCAATGTTCCCAGCAGCAAATCTCTTCTACTTCTCCTTCGTTCTCGAGTTGATCTGCCGGGCAGCCCTTCTGACAGCACATACCATCTTGTTACTTCTGGCGTAAGTATTATGTGATCAATTTGGCGTACGTCGGCGGTTTTTTATACACAGCGTAGACTAATATGCATCCTCTGACGGTCACGACATTAGTTCTCACAGATTGGGAGTCGCAAGGCAATCGACAGATTAACCCCTGCCACTGTATTCACCATAAGGACATTTCAATATTGGAATCGGTAAAGCAAGTTAAACAACTGCGCTCTGAATGCATATGTTATGAATGGCTAAAAAAATATTCTAATATGTTTGTTCGGCAAATCAATGGTCATTAGATCGTGGGTTTGGATGCAGCTTTTCTGCCGACACCACTCCGTCCATTCGGTCGAATGGCGCTAATGTTTGTAATGGCAAAGTGTCTCCGTGGAACTGACCACCGAATCTGATTGTATTGCGTGATTATTTTCAATCTGTGTAATCATCATGCTGAACCATTTGNCCCAATATTTGACCAGTCTCCTCTTTCTCCATATTATTGTTCTACCACAAAATTAGCCCTAATGATTCTCTGGCAGTCAATAGTAACTTGTCTCACCATTGTCGATGTTGACTTACTGAATGTTGGAAATAGATTGGCTTTTAATTCACATCATCTTTTAGAAGACGAAAATTTGACTGAGTGGCAATGGTGTCTCTAAAGCATTTCGCGTTCTCATCCACTAAGTCACGATTTTTCATTTGAACTCGTCATGGTAAACACAAAATAACTGACGGAGACACTTTTGACGGTGGTTCCCCCAGTGACGTTACTGACGTTACCACTGAAGATCCAGATAATTACACCGTTGAATGGCCAATGGGCAATAAGTCACATACCCAACTTCGGACCTTCTCTGACTCGTCTGATGCTTTCAGCTTATGGAGCTAATGAGATCATGTCTTGGCGGTCGCGTCATATGTAGAAAAGTTTGTGAGCAGCTCTTTGAGGCCTTTCCAAAGAAGCTCTTAGACACTGATCGCAAACTATATCAATCTGCGAGGCAAACTTCCAGTTTCAAGAATATGAAGGGAGGGACCCAGCGTCCGTTTGTTGGGCCTATAGCTGCTGCATGAACCTGTTGAGAGTACTTCAACTGATATAAAGTAGACTACTCTCTGTATCCATTCCTACTTTCAGCGCTCTCCACACGGCTGCAACTCTACTGATGGCTTTCAATGGACCTGGTAAGTATGAACCATTACTTCCATCCTATCCATCCTGTCCAGTCCCTTTGTGGATTATGAGTTAAACTCGTTATTCATTCCTAAACCACCAGTGAATTCCCGTCTTTCAGACATGTCCTGGTTGCTCTACCCGGCGCTGACCCTGACCTCGTTCTGCGGTCTCCTCATCTTTCTGACCAATGTCCAGATATCTAACCTGTACGGGAGCCTGAGATATATGATCATCGGATTATTTGTAGGAGCTTTTGATTCCAGCAGGCTTGTCATGTTCTTTATTGCGGTAAGTAAAACATCAGACATGTCAGAGTCGGGCGTTAAGAATAGATGGAACCCCGGGGTGGAACACATTGCCAGCATAGAGTGTTCGGTCCGCTCTAGTCATCGACAAACCTTATTCAACTGAGGTGTTAACCTAAGGAACTTCGACAAACCTTATTCAAGTATGGCGTTAACCAAAGGAGCCTAGACGAACCTTGTTCTTCAGTTATGGTGTTAGCAAAAGGAACCACGACTAACCTTATTCAATTATGGTGTTTACCTAAGGGACCACGTTAAATAGGAAAAGTTACAAATTGACAAGGATGGAGAGGGCTTCCCCCACCTACACAATTGCTGTTCCTCCCACAACAGATCTTTCACATTACTAACTACCAAAAAGTTGCTCAACGACGCTGTTGTTTTTTTAGACGACCAGTTATGAAGGCATGAACATCCAAATGTCATTCATGTTCATCACGGTCAGCATCATTCCATTCCTCATCGGAACAATTGCCTTGCTTCCAAAGGGTCGGATTCCATGGCCGCTACCGGAAGATTATGGGAGACGAAGAGCATCAGCAACCAATGGTTACCTTATGCGAAACAGTAGAGGTATGGTCGGTGTAACTTAAGACAGCTACAAACGATTAGAGGCGAGGGCGAAGTGTACGCCTGCTTCGTGGCACAGGGGAAAACACCGCGAATCAATTCATAAGATACGCACCTCACCACATCCCCATTCATGTCAAGGGACTGTTCCCTCCGTGACGCTTCGCCTAAGGTGCATGGATTTCCATATCTAGAATATCATGTAGAGCTTCTATTGGTATAACAACGATTATGCTCAGCTGAACTGAGGCCGGGATCAACGATGGTAAAATGATGGGAACATTTCATGAAGCACTCTTGATATAACATCAAATTAAAATTGTATTTATTGTTTCATAATCTCCACACAGGCTCCCAGAAACGCAAGAAGCGTCAAAACAAACCCGGTTTTTCCTCCTACATCAAGACACCGCTGTATATCAGCCAAGTTCTCTGGTTTTCCGTTCTCTATCTAAGGGGCAGCTTCTTCGAAAGTAGTATGAAGTTACACTTAGCATACTACTTCAAACAGGATATGAATAAAGGTAGGTTGAAACTGACAAGGAACTGTAAACATGGTAAAATCGACGTTAGGGTCAATTCATCCCTCCTTCATCCTCCTCGACGAGAACATGGAAGAGAAAATGCTTTGATGGAACCAGTGTGGTGTGAAATATCAAAGCATTTTCAGTTCCGCAGTCTCGTCCTCGTGGAATGGTACGGTATTATGAACAAGGGAAGTTCATGGTTTCCACGACGTAACTCCAACAATGTCCGCCATTGCTGACGTCGCCATCATGACGTAAAGCCGGGGGCAAAACGCGCAACCCAACAGAACGATGTTGCGTGGTGGAAACGTTGAATAGGAACCATAATCACATTACAGATAAAAATAGGTAAACAAACGCCGGGCAATGTGATTGATGCATTCAGGAGGAAGTAATTCTTCTTCATCGCTCATGAACCAACAGCCACCTTCACAGGCGAGATTTGATTAGCCTGGTTGATTAGGACATACCAGCAGAGCCAAGGTGACAACTCTCTTCCGCTTACAACACTCTGGTCAATGACCGGGTGATGGATTAGGTCGCTGGCTGAGAGACTCGCAGACAGCCGCGGCCAAGGGCACGTTCACCACGTAAACCAGCTACGTGTAGCTGCCGGCGTCGGCCACAATTCAGCCAACAGCAACGTTCGCTGGCTGAGAGAGTGACAGCCAAAATCATGTTACATCGTGGAAATGATGAATAGCTGCCGTCGGCTACACTGCTGAAGGAGGGGATTTGAAATCAGAATCTTTTAAACACATTACATATCAGTAATTGACAGTTATAGCAAGCTCTGGGGGTGACGAAGTACACTAGTAACGAAAGCTGGGAAGCCATTGACTACACTGAAAAGTGTCATTTGATGGTTACCGGCTATTCCTCAAAAACAGCACAGCCAGCTCAAAGTTAGGCAGGTCTGCTGGTGGCTTGTGGTGTTTGATGTCGATTCACCAACTGGTGTTCATCGTCAGTTCTTTATGCATGCTTCTGCATTCTAATCCGAGAGTTTAACCTAACGGTCCACTGTAGACATCGTCATTTTGTTCTAGTGGACTCCAGATGGAAAATTGGTACATGTACATGTACGTACATCGCTTTCCAATACAAACGTTCAGTGTAGTCTGGATGAATTTGTTGTCCGCGTTCATTCCGTAGCAACCTTCCTTGTTCAACGTGTCTTTCAGTTGATGGTTATCTAAAGATCTTCAACCTGATACAATGCTTCGGAATCTTCATCGGGCCATTCATTGGTGTCATAGTTGATCGACAAACGAAGGCTGTCACAGGTACACACGACCTTTATCATCGCCATCTTTCATGACCATCATCCGTCATCATCTGCACTAAACATCTGTAGCGACTTACGGACTGCAATACTGTAAAGTTGTGGTAATAAAGTCAGACATAATACAAAAGACGCATCCTTGCCAACAAGAGTTAATCGGCCCACTTCAGCACGTCAGACGTAATGGAGGAGTTGTTTTATCAAGATGGCGAACATAATCTGCCATAACTTTCTTTTCTAGGACTGGCAAGAACGCAGCAAGCACTTTGCAACGCCTCCCTCGTCCATGCAATCGTCCTTCTCCTCTCAATAGCACAATGCCTTCTTTCAATGTTCCCAGCAGCAAATCTCTTCTACTTCTCCTTCGTTCTCGAGTTGATCTGCCGGGCAGCCCTTCTGACAGCACATACCATCTTGTTACTTCTGGCGTAAGTATTATGTGATCAATTTGGCGTGCGTCGGCGGTTTTTTATACACAGCGTAGACTAATATGTATCCACTGACGGTCACAGCATTAGTTCTCACAGATTGGGAGTCGCAAGGCAATCGACAGATTAACCCCTGCCACTGTATTCACCATAAGGACATTTCATTAGTGAGTTTAACGCTAACGCTAACGCTAATTACGTCAAAATGACGTCACTCCCCGAAGAAATACAACAGATTCATTCGATGTGACGTCATAATGATGTCAATAACGTTAGCGTTAGCGTTAACGTATGGTTTCTTAAACTCACTAATATTGGAATCGGTATTAACGCAAGTTAAACTTGCGCTCTGTGTCACCGAATGCATCTGTATGAATGGCTAAAAAAATAGTCTAATATGTTTATTTGGCAAATCAATGGCCATTAGATCATGGGCTTGGATGCAGCTTTTATGCATCCAACTCGGTCCATTCGAATGGCGCTAATTCAATGGCAAAGTGTCTCCGTGGAACTGACCACCGAATCTGATTGTATTGCGTGATTATTTTCAATCTGTGTAATCATCATGCTGAACCATTTGGACATTAGGATATGCACAAAATGTCCATTAAACCGTGGTATCGTTTGTAAGGTCATAAAATGGGTGATAGAAATAAAATACAACACTCGTGGGAATTATATTGTAAATCAGGGAATCACCCATTCTCCTCTAATGTGATGGTTTGCGTGTTGAAAGGTGATCGATCATTAAACCAACAGTAGAATACCAGGATCTACAGGTCTGGTTGACCGTATTTCTGGTTTATCTTGTTTTCAATATAGCGAATCTTCTTAACACGTAATTCCATTCCGATTCAAAGTACAGAAGTTCTTCACTGACGTCACAACGGTCACGTGACTGCAAAGACTCGGCCATGTTGACCGTCAAATGGCCGGCGACGACGTCAAAACTGTCACGTCATGACATTGTTGACATCACGATCTGTGTGTTGACGCTGTGTTCATGCCGTGACGTCGCTTGGCATTTTGACAGCCAGTATGGCGTGACGAACCTCTACAGTGTGGACCGCAAGTGACCTACGGTGCCTCGGCCGATGAATTACAACGCTTCTTTAACCAGTCGAACCACTGAAGCAACGGATTTAGTGTTGTAGGCGGACGCCTTTCTCCCGTGATGCTTCTTTACCGTGGTTTGGTCAGACACCCCAATTCTATGATCAATCTGTGTCAATCTGTATCTTTCCAGATTCCCCCAGGAATGTTTTGGTAAACTGTTTGGACTATGCCATTTCGTCACCATGTTTTTCCAACTTGCCCAGTGTATATTTGCCATAATTATCAGAGACCATTTCTTTGGAGATGCATTTTATGTGAGTACAAGGCTTCCTATAACATCGTATTTCCCGAAATAGCGAGCTGCTTACAGGAAGCCACTTACCAAGGCCTCTTTTTAAAGCCGCACTCTATTGAATTCAGAGAGTGCTTACATCCTCCGACGTTAGTGTAGTGTAAAATGTACTATGGTCTATGTGGATACATTAGGGCTCTGCCTGCTGTTTTTTTCGATGCCGTGCTGAAACCTAAGCATTGATTTTTAAAGTACGTATCATGCAAGCATTTTGGGGACCTTCACAAGGCTATGAGACCTCTACCTGCAGTCTCCTAACACCGTAAAATACCGGGTAAAATTCAATACTGTGAGGCTTTAAGTGCTGCAAGTAGCACTTCACATATCTGCATCATACGATTTATTATAAGACAATTAGTACCAATAACCTAATATATGTTGCTTATACCAAAAACGTCTATCAATATGCTACCATTGAACAAAGGGCAAAGTTGTGCCTCGGGTTTTCGATAATTTTCGTCTTTTCATGCTATTAGTTGAACGTTCGTTTGATCAACGCGATACCTTTGACTTCGATTGTTAGAAATTGTCTCCCCGGAGCTAATGAAGATAAAATTGGAATCGTATGCGGAAAATACTCATCGGGATTAACTCATGCAAAGTCGGACTCGACTTTGATGAACGACGTCAGTGAGCTGGCATAAACGACATTATTTTGAAGTATGGAAAAGCCTACATACATGTATATGATCTATCCTGGCCTTTGTCTAGCCTGTATATACTTTTAATCCCGAACTAAATTCTCTTGATCTCTCCCCATTCAGATCCATGTCGTGTTGTTGACACTCACATGCCTCGTCTCCATTCACCCTTATTTCGTCATCGGCTACAAGAAGGTCAAAGCGGCGGAAGCAGTCTCGGTCACATCGGCAGTATCGTTTGAAGGTGGAGACGAGCACCAGTTGTGCGAGACTACTTCTGACGATCCGCAAATGGAAGTGAGAGTCCGAATCATGGAGGACCCGATTGAAAGTAATAAATAACTCTTATTATATACTTTTTTGATAAATGAGCTCGATGGGATATCAATGTAATTGATTATTGATTACTTTCTTTTGAATCAGTCTTTTTTCACATCGCCGGTGACCCATTACAGCGACAAACGCAGGGTATGTGTGACAAATAAATGTGCATGTAGTTTTTTCTACTTTCTGCTGTTGAGGAGCAGGTTTTGCTAAGTTATCATAAATTGCACAGAGTAGCTGTAGTCAACCAATACAACTGTAACAAACAACATGTCTATTTGAACGTTCGTTGGACATCATCAGGGCAATGTGGTCATCGAAACCACACCAAGCAAGTGCGTAAGGTTATCATGTTTATTTATTTCTCGAAAAAAAACCCACAAACTTTCATCTTTCCTCACCTCCAGAACATTGTGGTCACACAAAGAAATCAAAGACAGACTACATAGAGCAACTCGTACACATAAAAAAACTAGATAAGCATAGCTGATTGCCAGAAAAAAAGAACAGCACATTCCCTAGAATTACCGACTGATTTACCGACTTAACTCATAGTCACAACTTCGAAACCAAGTGGCAATGAGGAACTGCAGAACTACCGCTATTAGGAGGCGCTGTGAGCGGTTGCGCCTGTTTTCGACGTTTCCTCCCTGTTGCACTGCGTCAAGGACGTCGTGACGCGACGTCATAACGTTGCTTTGCTCTGTTTTTGACGTCTTCGGTACGACCGCTCGCAGCGCCGACCTGTCGGGAAAAAAGTTTTGCGGGTTTATAATGTTGAGCTTTGGGTATGAATGGTTACTTCTGTCAGATCATTCGTTGAGAATATGTCACAGTTGACCAGAGTGTTCGTCAGTTGTGTTTCGTCCAGTTTTTAGTACCTCTTTCCCTCTTTTGTTGTATTCACGCCAATCCTCGGGAAACAAAGCGCAAGACGAGGCGAGAAGGACGCGTAAATCAGTGTAAGCCCTCTACCATCATCCAGAATCCAGTTGATAAGGACACAGCAGCAGTACATCTTGATAAAGGGTATAACAATAAGTACATATCCAACCCAATGAGTATAAAAACCAGGACGAACATCACAATCCATATAATGACATTCAACCACACCAAACATGACATCGGCTACCCACCTGAAAGCACTGATC
Organism: Notospermus geniculatus; assembly: GCA_002633025.1. Taxonomy (NCBI): domain Eukaryota; kingdom Metazoa; phylum Nemertea; class Pilidiophora; order Heteronemertea; family Lineidae; genus Notospermus; species Notospermus geniculatus. Next base: position 421,633 of record NMRB01000043.1, read on the forward strand.
ACAATCAAAGAAGTGTCATAACTCTACTAGCTGCCATCGAGATATGGCCTGTACACACGATCCAATTTTTCATCCAATTTTTTGGAAATTCAGATTTTGGGCCTGTTGGGGCTTCAGTGTATAAACCAGAATGTAGGTCTTTATCAGGGGTTCTGCTGGAATAATTTATTTTGTAGCCAAATCTGTAATTTTTAAATTATTTTGAAGCTTTTTTCAACAATTCATTGTAATTCCTTTGGGAAATTTGTAGCCAATTAGTTATTTCCTTAGCCACTGAATAAAAATATTAGCAAATGGCTAGAATGGCTACTGCCAGCAGAAACCCTGCTTTATTGAGCATATTCAGAAAATTGGATGAAAAATTTGACCGTGTGTATAGGCCATAGGCAATCCAGTGAGCAACATAAACAGTTTCTTGATGCAGTGCTTTCACGTATTGCTAACCAAAGAGCCAGAAAAAAGGGTCATAAACTACATGCGTCATGATGACTGAAGGTTGAATTGAAAGTGCATAATAGCGCCAAAACGACCATCAAAACTTTCAACCAAATCTGAAGTCAATACAGCCAACCTATCAGTAAATAAGTCAGTGTTCCCATGCCTGCCCTCTGTACGAAAGGAGGCCGAGGTTCGTTTACTTTTGACCAATTTGATCGAGGAAATGTAGAGTTTTGCGTTATGCAGTTATGCATGGTAGGTGGATGGAACCACCTGACTACATGTATAACAATAGGCCAACCTCTAACCAATGAAAAGTCTGAAATAGACTGAAATGTACTGTGCAAATGTTATACATGTTAGCTCCAAAACAAGGCAGTGTGATGTGACAATGCTGATGCGCTCATGCACTGGGTGTAGCCTATGATTGTCACTCAGTTGGCTGCACACTGCGTTCAGAAATCTAGCTGTGCTGACGCCATTGGACGCACTTCACAACCATTCCCAATGATTTGGCCTGTGTGAACTCTTTGTTGGAGACTGTTG
>NMRB01000043.1:423075-446304 GCA_002633025.1 Notospermus geniculatus
TGATGACTGAAGGTTGAATTGAAAGTGCATAATAGCGCCAAAACGACCATCAAAACTTTCAACCAAATCTGAAGTCAATACAGCCAACCTATCAGTAAATAAATCAGTGTTCCCATGCCTGCCCTCTGTACGAAAGGAGGCCGAGGTTCGTTTACTTTTGACCAATTTGATCGAGGAAATGTAGAGTTTTGCGTTATGCAGTTATGCATGGTAGGTGGATGGAACCACCTGACTACATGTATAACAATAGGCCAACCTCTAACCAATGAAAAGTCTGAAATAGACTGAAATGTACTGTGCAAATGTTATACATGTTAGCTCCAAAACAAGGCAGTGTGATGTGACAATGCTGATGCGCTCATGCACTGGGTGTAGCCTATGATTGTCACTCAGTTGGCTGCACACTGCGTTCAGAAATCTAGCTGTGCTGACGCCATTGGACGCACTTCACAACCATTCCCCATGATTTGGCCTGTGTGAACTCTTTGTTGGAGACTGTTGGTTGTGCTTGCAACTTGTGGGTAATGTGATGTTGAAAGTAAACCCTCCGTAGTCCAGTAAAGCCGGTGACAGACTAACGCGACGCGGCGCGGAGCTGCGCGTTTTCTTTTGTGTTTTCAGGGACCATGTGCAGTGGAGCGCAAAAACACAAAAGAAAACGCGTCGCTCCGCGTCGCGTGCGCACAAGTCTGTCACCGCCTTTAGAGATGTAAGGCAGTCTGTAAGTATGTAAGTGTGTTCTAATAGATGTCGCCTCTGCTGTGCATGATCTATGCACAAGAGTTGTGTCATCATGTGTACATGGATTTCCCTTTTATCGCCTAGATTCGAAGAACATCAAAGACAGCACTCTTTAGAACGGGGCCATCACGAGTAACGACTAACAGTGTCAGCAGTGGATGATGATTTCAAGATTCTAAGCAGAACCACAATAATGCAATCAAGCGTCAAGGGAGAATAAGAAATACATGTAGCGTCAAGGGAGAGTACGATTGAATCTTCAGACAGTGAGATCTCTATGGATAACTTTTTAATAGCCGAAGCTTCGCATCTCTTCATACAAATGACTTGACCTCCTGCGCCAGCATATCCGAAATGCCAGTGGGATGTGATTTAAACTGTTGTCTAACATCAGCAAGATTGGATATCAAGAAATTCATGGCAATCTCGTCTTATGCTTTAATTGGAATGTATATCTAATAGGATGTTTCTCATGTACATTTCCAGACAATGCAGAAACCTGATTGGACATCTGACAACACGCGATAGTGTGACACAGTTTCTATGCACCATACAAGGTGGTGGTGGTGGAGGTGGTGGGGGGGGGGTCGATGTTTGATGTCTTTTGATGTGCACATGGATATCTCTCAAAGGAAGCTGTACGCGTGTTCTGTCTCTTCTTTCTCTCAAATGAATGGAACGCATCATTCATCAGTCGAACAGCACGTCCGCGGAACAGAGATAAGCGATTGGTGAGCCACCTTCGGAGGAATCACGACACTAGATTGCTTTATTGCACACGCCATCGTTTTCTTTATACGTAGCAGTCTAAATGCCTGACATTCGTTGTTGAATTTTCCCATGCAATGTTGTAATTGTATTTGGACATTTGCAGCCTCTACTGAAACTGAAGGTGTAAAACAACATAATGAATTGGTATAATGTTAAAGATGTACATATTGCGTCACTATTGCTGTATATAGCCTACATGACAGCCATATGGTAGTTATGTTATATAAAGGTTGCCTTCGTAATATCTACTGTATGTACGTATACCATTTGTATATTTTTGTATTGTAACGTTTTTAACTCGAACATATGTAATTGCTTTCTAAACAAGATATAGTAAATGTCAATTTCAAGTCATTCTGTAGCGTCCATGTTGTTTCGTTTTATTGCAGTTTAGGGGGGATGAGAAGTCCAACAACAGCACGACTGAAATTTCTCCAGCGAGGACCTATCTCTATATTCCCCGCCACTCCAAAAAACGTTATGTGCAGATTGGCCTATTATGATTTGAACCCGTTCAAAAAGCGCTCTTTTCTCTTGTCTTTTTGAACTGATTCGAAAACACCTGCATGGTGTAACCCAATGGATTGCCTTCTTGTTCAAAATGGCAATAGTTCATTTGGTTTTGTACTCTTTAAGGGGAGCGCCACCTATCGAAGGTTACAAAGAGTAACTCAAAGATGGCGCCTTTTTGAACCGTGACCTTTCCCCCTTATTTCAGTAACGACCTCCCAAAAGCAGTAGAAGTGTGCTTCTCAAAATAAACTCCCCTTAAAGAGTTTATAAAAGAAAAAAGGTTCACGACACATGCAGTTGAAATGTGCACCCTTCCCTTTCATCACTTATGTATCTGCTTTACTGAATATATGCTACAAGACTTCTTCTTGTGAGCATATATGGTGTTCCTGAAATGAATTTGTGATTAGGTACGTAGAGAACACCCCACACCCCTGTCCGCCCTCAGCTGCGTGCAGCATTTATACAGAGACTGCCGGAGCATGCTACGCGCCCATAACTTATAGGGCGCGTACCGACCAAAATGTGCATCGTGTTAAAGGACAGCTAGACCCGCTGAAATGAGGGATGATTAGTTACATGGCTGAAAAGAAGAGATGATTAGACATTCATGTCCAGTATGTGTATACATGAGAACCTAGAGACGAGCTGGTTGTTTAGGTTTCTTAAGACGTGAGTGGACATGTATACACCCGAGATCACCTTTGGCTGAACAGTGGGTGGAGCCCACTGACTTACTGGAAGCAGCTACGCGGTCCCGGTCGACCGCAGCTGCGCTGAAAATTGAAGACATTCATACGAAAACGTAGGCCTGTACAAGCCGAACCTGCTTCTAAACGTGTCTAATTCAGATGTAGATTCAGCGTGCGATATGTAGGCCTAATTTCTAAGTGCCATCCGCTTGGCTCAAACTGCTTTTCATTTTACGTGCCATCCGCTTGGCTCAGACCGCTACAACTGCGCACTGGGTCGAATTGTCACACCCACAAGGCCAACAAAACCTGAAATAAACGGCATATCCTGAATGAAACAATGGCAGCAGATATGTGAAACTTTGGGGAGGTTTTCGATTCTTTTGTATTCTGGTTTTTCATTGGCTTTATCATGCTGCTATTGTGTTCCAACGTTTTCATTGGCTGTTTCATGCTTTGTGTCCTAGATTTTCATTGATTGTTTCATTCAGTTCAGCAGAACGGGTGTTAAAATGATAAAAAAGGCGGGGGATCGTGTAAAAATCTTAACCAACCTAAAAAATTACCCAGGAACACCACTGCTCACCCCATGTTAGACCAGTTCAAAAGTGGTGTTCCAACTCAGCTCTATTGTGCAATGGCCCACAATCAGTTGTCCTGTACCTTATTCCACGTCTTCGGCGAGGAATTTTCCGATGCCTAGATGATGATGACGTCATGTATTCCACATAATCCAAAAAAAGAATTAATCCATTATTCTTCACCTCACCTCGCCTCGTCACCGTCCGATAGATGATTCCGACGACGAAAACGTTAATCGTACAATCGAATAGAATGATATATCCTACGTAACATGTATGTTATGTCATCGACGTGTTCGCCTCGTAACAGTCATATTGATTCCTATGGCATGTGCAATCCACGTCCTCGCATCGCAGACGGCATTCTGCATTCGCAAACGACTCCGAATGCAGTCAGACGTTTCGCCCGGACTTCACTCCCTTGAGTTTGAACTCAATGGCTGAAAAACACAAGACGTCATACCCTCTGTAGACTGTCAATATTACTTGAGAAATGGGCCCTAAATGTATGAAATGCAGAATGAAGCCGAAGGACGACTCCAGCTTTGGATTTAGACAAGTGTACACAGGCACTTCGTCATGGGAAAGTTTGCGCTCAGTGGGTTTCCTTCAAAACGGCTTCCCCCTTGCGCAGTGACAGAGACCATATTTTTTTATACTTTTTGCGCGAGAAAACTCTCATATCTCGAACACCATCACTCACATTAAAGTGACCCTATAGGCAGCCAGCTTTTAGGCTCATATCAGTGCGGTCACTTCATCACAGGTGGCGCTACCAACTGACATCCAACGGATTTGTTGGGTAATGTCCGACGTTTCTTCTCGTCTTCATCTTGCTCTGACAAGTGTTCCTATCGTATGGAGTGTAAGTTCGAACGGCGAAGTAGCTAGGCCTTGATATGTCAAGATGCCACAGAGTCAGACAAATAAATCGTATGGCATATTTTGAAAAACATGCGTTTCGAAGTTCCGACTGTTATAGCTAGGTGGCGTAGCGTCCTCATCTTGCCGCGCTGACCGGCCCGTAGCACCGCAAATCGCTGAAATGGAAAAACAGAAAACTCAGTCGCATTCATTCTGAAAATGCTCGAGAAATTCAGTTTTTGTTTAAATAGAAGGGGGCGTCGGGGTGCATCCATTGGTCGAGGTGGACCTGTCCCCCCCCCCCCCAAAGATCCTCATGAAACCAAACCAAGCGTCCGAACTCATTCGATTCCCATATTTATTAGACCTACTGCATGGTAAGCCACTCCGCTAGTAGGACAGGCATTGGCTGGTATTCATAAAAGTTAGCAAATGCTTTTACTTAAGATTTGCACAGCGAGGTCCAATGTAAATGCACTACAAAGCCTGAAGTAAAAGCATTTGCTAGCTTTTATGAATACACTGTATTAGCCATGCCTGTGCGACTTCTCGACCCGATTGGTCCATCCCGCGGCAACTGATCTAATCTATTTTTAGAACGCCGGCACGCCCATCAGTGGAGCGTGGATAAAACGCCCTACCCCCTAGATAGCAAAAAGTGCAGTTTTGCCCCTCCAGAGAGACCAAATGCCCTCCTCCCATCAAAAAAGGCTAGCGACGGCCCTGTCACCAGGCCTACCTGCGGCACTCGCACTTTTCTCCGCACACGCACGCTACTTGTGCTCGTTTGTCCCGAGCTTCACCCTTCACAACGTTCATCTACCGTACCCAAAAGTTCTCATCCTGTAGAGAAAAATTCGGTATGTCGGAATACACACGCACACACACACTGTGCTTTTTTGTTGAAATACTCAGAGTCCATTATCTCGGAACGAGCAAAATAGCACCGTCCCTCACGACTCGGCGACTGAATATGACCAGCGACACGTCCGCCAGACGGGAGTTACGTAATACCAACTACATGTACGGTCACTAAAGCGATTCTTCCACGTCACAATATTATTGCACAATATGGGACCCAAAATGCCCATGTTGATTCCCATATTGTGCAATAATATTGCATGTCGGTAGGCCGCTTTATTCATGCGATAGGCATGATTGGGGCCCACCAGGCCCGTTTCCACTATTGCGGATTCCGCGGCGGTTTCCGGGAGCGGTGCGGTTTTCACAGGACTTTGGATAATCCTTCGATTGTTTAACAATACAATGGTCTATTGATTATCCCAATGCCTGTGAAAACCGCTCCGCTCGCCGCAAGACGCGGCAGAATCCGCTATAGTGGAAACCGGCCTTAATCCGTGTCCGCCCATAATTGGAGCTTAGCGCATTGGTCATCTGGGGTGGCCCCATAGAAAGTCCGCTAGTGCTTCGACAGCCTATCGGTGTGGAAAAATGTACAGCACTATATCGGCAGATGGGCTCCGCTAGCGCTAGCGGAGTTCCTATGCGGCCACCCCTGGTGTTCCAGTGCTGGGGCCGTATGCATAAAACATCAAGAGCCCGTATGCACCAACCTCAGATAAGTAATAGATATAAACCCCAAGCGGCAGAGGTAGAAATTACGAACAGCCACAAGGCACTTCCAAACTACCTCTGAAAACGATACACCCTCTCGGACGGTCACAGTTGGTTTCACTTGCCACCATTGCAAATGTTAACGATCTATGATGAAAAACAAAAAATAACAGCGGGAGTCAGTCCACAAACAGGAACAAGCTCATCACAGCGAAGTTTGTCAAGGGTTTGTGTGAGCGTAGTCGGAGGGCGGAGCGATGTCACAACCCTTAGCAGTCAAGATGCATGATCCTGTAACCAATATCAAAACTGAAATCAAATTTTTTAATTGATTAAAAGAGGGTGGAGGGGACGTTTTAAGCATGAACCCTAAACATGCAACCCGTTCTCTTATGAGGGGCGAACCACTCATGGAACGGGCATTAACCTTCCACGTTGTATTAGATTTCAATCCCACTCTTATGTCCACTGTAAGACATAACGTTCTTGGTTTGTATTGTGACAAATGAACAATTACTTTTGCATCTTCATCTTCAACGACAGAGCATGAATCCACATTTTTCTTCCCAAATTGATGTCTTCTGACGTTGGGCAGAATTACAAGCTAAGGTTACACGTGCTGAACATACCCGTGTTTTTTCAGACCCGTGTCAAACCCGTGTGTACGAAAATCCCGGCGAGAGGTCATCACACTACTACATTGTAGTTAAGTAGCCCGACGACAGTTGCGCTGCATGCATTGACTCTTCGGTCATTTGCATACGGAAATTTTACACTCGGCAATTTCCGATTGTCGTCGGCGAGATCAACACAGTTTCAATGAATTCCCATTGTGTTATGCAGATTGAGGGTGAGAGGTCAGACTATAATTACATTTCGACCAATGAGAGTATTTGTTATTCTTTACATTTAGCGAACTAAGGCATTTGGCCGTCTCCGCCTTCATTGATAACTAAGAGGTGGAAAATGACTGCTGGGTGTGGATCACCTCTCACACCACCCCAGATTAGTTGTGAAAGCCAATGAAAACAGTACTATTGTCGTCTATTCATCTATCGACGGCCCAGTCTCGGGCTCGAGTTTAGGTTTCGGTTTTATCATTAGCGGACCTCTGACCTCATTTGCATACGGAAATTTTACACTCGGCAATTTCCGATTGTCGTCGGCGAGATCAACGCAGATTCAATGAATTCCCATTGTGTTATGCAGATTGAGGGTGAGAGGTCAGACTATAATTACATTTCCACCAATGGGAGTATTTGTTATTGTTTACATTTAGCGAACTTTTAAAGAACAGAGCACGTTTGTTGCATCCATTCACATTAAACAAACGATTTTGTGTCCCTTTTTTGGCGAGTAACTTCTGATGTGAAGTGGAAAGAAGTAGTCATTGAGGTACAATAAGGAATCATAAAAGACACTGCTCTGGTGGGTGAGAGATAATGCAGCACAAGTCGGGCAAGCCGCGCCGTATGGGATGACACCTAGTGTCACCGAAGAGAATTTGGCCTACTTGACCCAAACTGCATGGCTGGTGCTAAAATCACAACACACCAACTAAATCTGCTAAAGTTAGACATTTGGCCGTGTGTCCGCCTTCGTCTCTGTTACGGGTAGGGGAAATTAAAATGGCTTTAACTCAGCAACCTTTGATGCTATGGCAACAAAAATGACTGTTAAGGAACGTCTAAAATGCGGCCCTTGTCTCGGCAGGTCGGCTCTTGCCGTGTTTGGACTCGTCGAGCTGGTGTTTGACCTGCTCCACTACAGCTACAAGAAGAAATGTCTGAAGACAGACGGGTCACAGAAATGATGTTTCTGTCAGCAAGGCAACCCTGAACGAAAAAGGGTTTCACCTACGACGACGTCAACTAGTTTAGGAGACCTGTCTAATGAGTATGGCCTGTCACCTCTGCAGAATACGTTCGGTGGATGGACAGCGCTGTCAGGAAGCAGCCTCAAAATTGGGAGGCTCAACCATGTTAGCGGGTACGAGTATCGAATTTCGCAGGACACTGCATGGGCAACTGAGCGAATAGTTCTGAATGCTTCAGCAAGGCGACGCTACTGTCGCCGTCTTAAGGTCGTTACGTTCATATACACGACGTTCTTTCGTACTGCTGTCGAGATCCATTTGGTGTTTTAAATCGCAGAATCTACATCCCGCAGGAGGAACTGATGGTGACTTGGCATTTTCATATTCAAAAGGAACTCGAGATTCAAATGTGACCGTGACGTGATCCGTGTTAGATTTGTGTTCATGGCCAGCAATGTCGGTGATGCGATTTCGACGATGGCCAAGACTTGGATATTTGGTGGATCTGTATTATACTGTATTGTATACCATTATTGTTGTAAATCATAATCAGTCCTGTGTTATACCGATATAAATTGTGTTCTCTTCAAAACAGACATTTGTTTTTGCATGTTTGTTCGTTTTCTTGATCTGTGCAAGAGTACAGACTCCATGCTGAGTGTGGGTAACCAAACTTCATGATGTAAATCTACTTCACTTGGGACACTTCGCTCTTGCTCCGAAGCTATTCTCGTGCAGCAGCTGCACGATTATATGTAGGTTGGCTATCCGGGCCAATCCAGCCTCAGCCCACCAATGATCCCACACACTCACTATAAAACATAACGACCAGGAAAACACAGGGGGCAATGGTGTCAAGACGTGTGGGTAAAATTCGTTAAAGAGACAAGCCCAGGAACCTCTGGAAGGCTCTAGCTGAATGCTATATGAACGTCACCCTCCGGTGACGCCGACGAAAAAGAAGATTCTCCACGGTAGTGTCAGTGTCGCACGTGTGGGCCACCTTGAGTAGGCGTGCTTGTTGGCTTAGTAACAGTCTAAACTCTCTTTTGTTTTGGATACTTGTACATGTATGTTTCTCTGATTCCAGATGTTCGATCTACGGTATGCGCCTACGGTATGCGATCTCCAAATGTGACACGTTCTGGAAAAACCAGGCAGGCAATGTCGCTCTTAACAGCTTGGCAGGTTGAGACCAAGAGCCGTATTTACGAAGCGCGATTAGGTCAAAAGAATGGTTTTCTAGGCCCTTAACCCGCTGAATAACTATGAATTTACACGCGTGTTTGACCTAATCGCGCTTCGTAAATGCTGCCCCAAATGTTTGTCAGTTTCAGTATTGCTTTTTAATCCATTCTCTCCCGGTGTCATCTTAGTTCGTTGAGGCTCACCTTCTGAGCAACATATGCCTCGTTTTACCAGAACGGGTCACAAATGGGTAATTTGACTGCCGACGTAGAGGGAGCCACCTAGCGGCAGCAATACGAACTACAAAAATCTATTTAAAAATGTACGTAGTAAATCGAGTCCATTCGCCGACGACGTAGTTATTCCCTTGGTTGGAGAGTGGCGCGGCACCGCTGTCGAGAAAAAGCGGCCATTTCGATTTAGAGGAATCGGAGGAATCGAAGGAATCAGAGGAATCGGGCTGGAAAATCCAGAAAATCACCGTATGATAAAGTATAAAATTACCAGAATAGTTAATTCACAACATTTCCTGTGCTATTTAGTTGTTATAATAAACTCATCATGATCGATGTTGGTAAAAAGAGAATCTAATGACTTGAGGGCCGAATGCCAACACTTTAGGAGACAAAGGGCCGAGTTGCAAGTTCCACTAAAGCTGTTATGATATTAACTTGATCACATGGCTGTATTTATATATTTAGTACATGATAACGGTGTGATCGTTAGTGTCTGATGGGCTGCAGACTGAATTTTCCTCTGATTCCTTCGATTCCTCTGATTCCTCTAACCGACATGGCCAGAAAAATCGGCAATACCGTGGTATTAAAGTAATCAATTTCATCAATGCCAATGACGAACATGGCCCGTGTTGCAAATACCTTGTGGCCATCGCTACATGGGACTTGTATAGGCCACGAGTGTGCCTCAACTATAGATACAGTATAAGTTGTAGTATCACTTGGATGTAGGCTCCTATTCCGCAATAAACTTACGGATGTAGGAGGCATAAAAGTTGGTGAAAATTATCTTGCCTTGTCGATTCGTGAATGTCACTCAGTTTCCGACAGACGATGAAAGCAAACATCACAGAAATACATGTAGAGACGTTTAGCTTCGTCTTCTCTCTGACTAGGCTAATTCAGCAACTTTTACGCGTCGCGTCGGAAACTTTCTGAATTGTCTTTCATCAGGGCATCGTTCAAGGCAGAGGTGAGATCTTGATATGCCATTATATCGTGGAACAACGACCACAACCATCTTCTGGCTACAATAACACTTTGCCTTTACAGCAGACGATAGGTTAATGAGCCGAATCGTCTCCGCTGAGGATCATTAAAATGTCAGTGATGCGCACCGAGTCCAATTCCCCTCATCAATTATATCATTTTCTAAATTGAAATCCGTACTTAAGGCAAATTGGTCACGTGACAGACAATAGCGCCGTGTCTCGAGTTGTCTTCATTGAGATCATCGACGATACGCGCTGCGGAGTAAGACAAGATGGCCGCTAGCTAGCGTAATGTTTCCTCCAACATCCGGGCTACGGGCGACTAACGCAGGCGGTCTATGTCATTCCGCGCCCTCCTCCAGTGCTACTACCACCGATTACCCATCATCAATAGCCTCCTACGCCCGGCTGCACCGCCATCCACAACAAACCTGTGTGACTACCGTTTTGAATAGCTGTGCGGGATTATTGCCAGCCGAATGGCCGCGAATGAACCCCGGGTTCCTCTCCCCGTCTAATTATCAGCAGATGCGGCGACTTCGATCGGCTGTTTTTGTCATCTCCTCAAACATGACGGTAAATATTTTTATTCCTCTGATCATTAAAGGATATGCACAACCACCAGAAATCCATAAGTCAGCGTGCTTTATAATAACACAGAAAACTTCTTTCTACTCAAGCAGTGACCGTGTGAGGTCATCATTCGCGCCATCAAGTGGTTTGAAAAAGCATATTTACATTGTGTATTCACAAATAGTCGTCTTGAACTACTGTAATGGAACACGTCGATCGTCTTCGATAAAACCACAGGAAGCCAGTCGCATCAAAGACGTCGTAGATGAAGAATACCGTCGCGTGATGCGCCCTGCCTCGTCATCGAATGGTGAAGATGACTTTGTGAAAACTTCGACGTCTACGGAACAGAAGGAAATGAATTTTATCCGGCTGAAGTGATCAGTACAGGGTTCTCACAACGGTTACCTGGAAAGGGATGGACTGTGGGTCGATGAAAACAACATGGGGTCGTGGGTCGGAACTCTTCTACTCAATAATTGGAAGACTTGAGTATAATAATAATAGTTTGAGTTGGTCTGTAATGAAAAATTGATTACTGAACTCTCTGCGTATAAGGATGAGTTGAATCTAGGGTAGGAGATACAGTTTGAGCCTCTTCGATTGCCGGTTAAGAGATAAATCCCCCACTAATATTTCTAAGTAACAACCAAAATAAATGTACGATATGATGAAAGAACGTCGTAGTACAACAAGAAAAAGTGTTGAAGGAAAACAAAACGCTTGGAAACGGGTAATGTTTTATTATTTGCCCTGCTTTCCGTTGGTATTCGCCGAGAGTGACGTCAGGCCGTGTTAATGACGTTCTCCACTGTTCTCGTTTTCCAGCAGGTGGCGTGTTATTTGTGATGTTTCCTTGGAGATCTAGGCCCCTATATCATTATATTATTATCGTTTCCTTGCAAACAGCGTGACGATTCTTCTGGGGGCATTCTGCCGATGTTTATCTCAGTGTTTACTAGGTGACACGAATCCAGGCGCGGATCCAGAGGGGGGGGGGCGCACCGGGCGCGCGCCTCCCCTTTTGGCCAAAAAATCTGTAAAATCGACCGTGAAATTCTGGAATTGGGAGCAAATTACAATGTTCCTAGCAAAGGGCGCTTCCTCTTTTCCCAAAGCCTGGATCCGTCCCTGGAATCACAATGACGAAAAAGTTTTTGGTGTGGTTTTGTTTTGATTTGTTTTGCTTTCTCGGGCTGAGAGTTGCCGATCGAACACGACCACAGTCAAGTACGATTATGCAATGTATAACCTTGATGAGACGTACATAACGTTGGCAATCAAAGGTAGGCTTACCCATCTTTACCGCGATACTGTTGATATATATGTACGTTTGAACATGCTGCGGTCTGTTTCAGCCTTTTATCGTTTCTATCATGCGTGTCGTGGAAACCACAAAGACTGCGCATGCGCCTTCCCTAAGCCTCGGCAGCACGCCATTACCGCAACAACACAATATTTGTATTAAATATTTGCCAATTACGGTAGCTTTCTGTCACTGTAAGGCTCTAACGAGACAGGAGTAACATCCGTTATGTTCTAAGATGATCGAAAGAGTTCTCTTGGTGAAGTTCCATCACGATATTCCTCGATCGCCCGACATGTCATGTTCCTCTCTGTAGCCACTTCTAATTATATTGGCTTGCAATGTACAGGCACATTAGAGCGAGACCGATTTCCGCTCTCGACTCTAAGATGCGTGTATGAGTTATTTTCAAACAGAAACTTAATGAGGTAGATAATTACTCTGTTAATATGACTACATCTCGGAAGCCGTGTAAAACTTGGCCCGGACGATTCTATTTTTGAAGCAGGGAGGAAGATGAAAGTCAGTGGTTGTTGAGACAAATCGTACTTTGGCCGATTCGCCAAGTTCTGGTGTTGGGTTTTGGGGCAAATCATCGACGCAACTACTCACTTTGGAGCAGCAGTCAACGAAACTTACCCAATTTTGGGCAACGTTACGCTCTGAAACTTTACCCGCTTTTCGGGCAACGTCTGTAAATCTTACCTACATTTTGGGCAACGTTAGTCTCAAACCTACTCACTTTTCAGGCAGGTTAGCCCTACGAAACTACCCACTTTTCGGCAACGTTAGACTATGAAACGTACCCACTTTTTGGGGAACGTTTGTCTAGAAAACTTACTCACTTTTCGGCCAGATTATTCTGTGAAACTCACCCACTTTTCGGGCAGCGTCGTCAGTAAAACTTAACGACTTTCCGGGCAACGTTACACGATGAAACTTATCGACATTTCGGGCAACGCTTGTGTATACAGTATAAAATGAAGCTAACCAACTTTTGGGGGAACGTTTGTCGATGAAACCATCCCACATTTCGGGCAACCTTAGAAAAAAATCACTCGAACTCCCAGTGGCGACGTTCAGTTTCCCCTCCCTATAGCTCCCAACCCCTCCCNTTCAATAACGTCCGTATTTCACGTTAAAGACGCCCTGATAATCTCCTGGCTTTTAGCGGGCGTGGGTTTGATAAGTTCCCCCTCAGGCCCGCTATGATCCTAATGCGCTCCATCAAACATGGCGGTTTGACAACCTAGCCGAAGAATCTCACCGAAAATATTTACCCCTAATCGAATCAGTCAACAATTTAAATAAACACGCTCTGCGCTCGTCGCGTCCTTTTTTCCATATTTTCGCACAAATACGTCTAATTGTAACCTGAGGATACAGCCTTCTCCGTTTAGTTATTAAATGAACAAATCGGCTACTTTTCCAAGCTTTCAAACATTTAGCAATGCAGAGTGCCTCTGAAGATCGGTTAATAAGAGTGCTGTAATCTTTGGTGTATCGCTGCTGACAAGTGGCGTTGCTGTTAGTGTTGCTGGTCGGATGTGACGTCCCACATAATAACTGACACGGCATGTCTGTTGTCCCAGTACAGAAAAATTAAAATTAAAAAAGTAATTAAAATAATAAAACAAAAATAGATAAAAATAAAAATATAACAAAAATAATAAATCGTCATTTTAATTAAAAATAATAAAACAAAAATATATAAAAATAAAAATATAACAAAAACAATAAATCGTAATTTTTATTAAAATTATTATGTTTTATTATTTTATTATGTTTTTATTTTATCTATTTTACTTTTTATTTTATTATTTTTTATTTTCATTATTTTTATATATATTAATAAAAATAAAATAACGTGAAATAAAATAAAATAAAATAACAGAAAAATAACTTTATCTGAACGCCTATTGTAATAATACGTTGTACTTTTGTAGTGTCGACAGCACGTGACAGAGTGATAACAGAACTAAAGATTCTCCTTCACCGAAATTGTTTTTCGGTCGGTTTATGGTCACCATGACAATTTTCAAACATTGAGTAAAACAAATAACACTTAAGGCCGACAAACTTCACTCCCACGTACGACATGTACGGCAGGCCAGCTGCGAAGAAGCTGCCAACGCGGGGCAACCATAGCAACAACGTCAACACGACTGAATGAGTGGGTTCAAGCAATGCAAAAGCCTCTCTCCGTGTGAAGAACTGAGCATCATTTGATAAGGTACCCATATCTAGAAGAAGCGGGACGACCCATTAACTGCAAGTAACATTCTTTTGTTTCTAATCACACGAGACAGACATGGCAAACGCTTAATTTCCAGCCAGGGGCCACAGTCGCTGATTTCTGTGATGATCTCTCAGATTTGCACGCGAGCGCCCGGGGGAACGATCATCAAGCGTTCAATTCCCCTATCCCCGTGACACACACCATCGGCGGACGGCGAGCCCAATCTTTTTACAAACCCTCTCGAATCAATAAGATATTATGAGAGTCTTAAACAAGCATCTATAGTCTCTATTATGGACAATTTACATGCCAGTTAACCGGGGTCACCGTGTATATTGGAGAACCTTTAGTGACTATCTCCTTAGGCTAATTCAATCTTACTCAATACATTGTTAATTTCAACGAAATGAGCGGAAGGGAAATTTGATGTACATGATAATCGGCCGTTAGCTCCGTCACAGTGGAAACGAAGTTAAATTCCATCATTTTGGATGCTCGTTGGCGAATTTCTTTATTCCCGTGGATATTGAAAAGAAAATTGGTTTACCGTCCATTTACAAATAGTTGGTGATTTGTGATTTGTAATGGTGCGAGGCGTGAGTGGCGTGTTGATGGCGCCTTGCATGACGGGAGAGTACCGCCTTGTTAAGCGAGAAAGAATCATGGAAGCCTTTGGGGGGAGCAGTTGAAGGTTTGATGGTGGTGGTGGTGGGGGTATGGGAGGGGAAGCTGACACCCTGTCACCCTCGATGGTTAAAGTCGATAGTTCACCCTCTGTTGCGGCGGAGTTGCCCACTCTGTCAGAACCACAAGTATAATTTTGGTTTTGAAACAAAAGCAACATAAGCTCGTTGTTGCTTTCAACATGAAGAGGAAGGAGACCATTTTGAAAAAGTCTAATAACATATTGACGTCACTCGAAAAAGTTTTCTTGGGATTGGTGTCCATCTTTTTTTGTCATTTTAGGATGATATTTGCCTTCGGCATACCTTTCTTTCGATAGTTAAGTAATAAAAATGTATAACTGTACATGTATGTGACCTGAACTATAGCAGAAGAATGATGCATATGACTTGTGACGACTACAGATTGATGTACTTTACCACGTGCACAGTATACGTCATATCCAGGTACGCTTATGATGGAATGAACCATCAGAATGTCTGCAAGATGATTTGAAGAGGAACCGGAAATCGACGTTGCTATGTCGTGAATGGGTCGTATCGTTACTGGAATGATGGTAATGATAAAGTAAATGTCGCGAACGGCTGATGAATCATTCGACATATCTGTATTCAACACATGACAAAGGCAAGATTCTAGTGGGATTATTATATTTGTATAAATAATTGACAAATAATTATCAGTAATGTGCGACTTGGTTGATCTGCGTGTCGGGGGTATTTAGCCAAATAATGAAGACATGAGGACAGCATCTGAATGGCAGCCGTGATTTGTGGAAACAACAAGCAGAGAGCTAGTATTCACATTCACCGAGTGATGTTGGTTGTAAGTCTTGAATTTGGACCTCATCGAATCCTTGACAAGAAAGACAGAAGGAGGTGTCCCCTCAATATTACAGAGTTTTCGCCAAGCCCCCCGAAACGCCAACACGAACGTCTATCCTTTTGTTTGGTGCTCTCTTCGTGGCATCCTCGAACAATGGGTTTGGCGTTTCGGGGGCTTTGCGAAAACTCTATATTGTCTTTCTATGCCAAGCAGTCATGTGATCATTCACAAAGTGCTTTCAACTTCTTCTCGTCCTCAATGGGCTACTTTCTTCCATTGAGTCGCATGAGAGAAGACCGCTGCGTCAAAGACGGATCACGTGGGCCAAGAGGGCTGTCAGAGTGGCGTAATGGAAACATCGGCGCCTGTGTCCTCGGAGATTTCGGGTTCGATTCCTGTTCAGACACGCTGTCCATGTGATGTCGGGGGGACTCTCTTTGACACCGCAGT
Source organism: Notospermus geniculatus (assembly GCA_002633025.1). NCBI lineage: Eukaryota > Metazoa > Nemertea > Pilidiophora > Heteronemertea > Lineidae > Notospermus > Notospermus geniculatus. The sequence goes on from NMRB01000043.1 coordinate 439,122, forward strand.
TTTTCTGCGGGCACCTCGGTTTCCCTCTGCAGCATATTAAGTTCGTCCAATGATCTCTTCGAGCTAGTAATGTCGGTATTTGCGCTCAGCTCTCGATTCTAGATGTAGGATTCTCCACAACCAAGCCCGCCAGATGTCACTTCCCAGGTAAAGTAAGAAGCAGAAGCGGAAGTGTTGGTGTCAGGAACCAACATGAACGCCACCGTGTTCGGTAGGCATCCAACCGATGACCGATACCGTCCAGGCGCGAAGTGAACCAACTCTAGGTATCAAATGATCGAATCATCTGTCAATCAACGATGTCATCTTTTGTCCTCCTGGTATTCAAAATATGACGAGGACTTGTCAGGTCTCAGGTTCGATTCACAAACACCAACGTGGACGTTTTAGTCATGTCTTGCACGGTAATAACTTGTATTTAGTGTCATATTTGATAAAAGCTACAAACTGACACATGAAAAACTAGGTCAGGCTGAAGACATTAGTGCCTCAAGTAAACTCGCTGGTTCTTTGGACAAATTGTGATATTTTGACACGCATTGTGAAGCCAAGTTGTTGGGTTGTCGCCAAGTGAAAGGGGTAGACACCCAAATAATATGTTATTGTGACTCGTTCACATACTGATGTATTGATGGTAACTTTTCCCGGGTTCTTTCACTGATTTCACAGTACGAACACAAGCTTTTCTTGTTCGTCACTGTCAAGCCACCACATACAGGGTTCGAGAGTTTGCAGGTGTTGGCGCCATTCTTACTTTCTAGAACGTCTTGCATGAAGAACTAACTATAACATCATGAAGATAGTGTCTAACTAACGTTCCTTGACCAATGCGTGGGGTTCTTTAGGCATGATGGCATGGATGGGTTGGCTAGAATGGTAATTTCATTAGAGATCACTGATACATTGAATTGACAAATCACAGCATGGGATCATTGTCACCAAAGATGCGAAATATTTTCAAACCTGGTCTTGTCCCGATTGATAACATATACAAGATGATTTCTTTTACTCCGGTGAACATTAACAAAGGAGAGAAATCTCTTGTGCCAACATAAAATATCATTCCTTCAAAAGTCCCACCTGCCGTGGTGAGTCTACCTTGATAAGAAGGCATGTGAAAGTAAAGCTGAACCTCTCCCTAATGGCGGCCCTTAAAGCGGACTATTCGTGCCGAGTCAAATATTCCACAGAACCGTTTCCGGAGCGGCCGCCGCAATGCATTTACCAGTTGTTGTTACGAATAAAACGGGTTGTTTTATTCTTGTTTCACTTTGGTCAGACGCGAACAATCCGCTTTAAGACGCTCTTCCACTGAGTGTTGCTCATGTACTGCCGTTAGAGGCCGCCTGTTAGCGGTCCTGGAACGTATTATGGACGATGTTGTGCCGTACACTTCTCTGTGACGTCAAATTTCGTGACGTTCTTTGACCGCTAACTGGTGGTGGCCTCTAACGGCAGGAAAGTCTCCCCTTGTTGTTTCCTTAATACTTTATGCCTTGACCAGTTTCACAAACGGCTGCCTATACATTTCAGCGACTGAGTAGCCCAGAGAGCCAGCTTACGCGAGAAAACTCTCAGTAGCGCATATGGAGGAGAAACTACAGAAATTGGTCAACATTCACCCCGACACCGATTAACTTTTATTTCGTAATGTTTAAACGTCCACGCCTATATCCCAACAAGATAACACCGTCGGATATTTCTCGCGGACAGTTTTCAGCATTTTAAACACAAGGAAGCCAACAAGATCTCAACGAATGTTCTTCTAAACTAATCCTATTCCAAGACAACTTTTGCCCTTTGGTGATTTCTCTGGTGGCAGCAGGCTGATTGGGCTACAGCTAACAAATATACCAAGGGATTGTTTCCCGCTAACGTAATTCGACATAAATATAGACAGTAGGGGATAAAGTGGCTCGGGATAATTCGATTTTTAAGGAATTTAGTCTAAATTTTGACGGACGTGCAGCTCTGGTACAAGACAACTGATAAGCTGGGCCTTATTAAATTTTTGAATAGTTCACGACTGGCTATTATGCACCGAGGCACCGGGGAGATGGAATTGGACTGATTGAATGAGACAGGTTCGGATGATTGACAGCATGACAATGACCCAGTAGGCCCCTTAATAAACCCAAACCCCTCAAACTGGGACTCTAACTGTGCAATTTGCTTGGTGCTATAGACTGTGGACAGACGTGCACATGTAATGCCCATTGACACAGCGTTTTGACCTGCCTTGTCATGGCTTGAGGGCTAACGTTCGCCATTGTATCATCGTTTCAGCGTGATTCTTCCTTCGTGTGTACAAACATGGGGTTTTGTCGCGTTTACCCCCGGGCATCAGCCCGTACATCAGCGTCCTCCAACACCTCCGGACAATCTGACATCTTCCATGCAGTGTCAAGTGCTACAGGCCACAGATTCACCAGTAACCAAACTGCTGTGGGCATTTGAACCATCCACCATCATAGCAAGCTGCGAAATTAACATGTATAAGGCTAATAACACAGGTTTGGGAAATGCAGCCCCGCTACTCTGGTCTGGTGCCGAGGGACAGGCCCTCAGACAAACAGCAGATGTGCCCTGAGAATATTTCGGGTCATTCATGAAATACATCACGGTTTACAACTTCGCAAGGAGATCTGCCAGTCTCTACGTGTACCTGCATCGTAGCATCATGAAGATCATTCTGTAAACCAACCTCACACTTCGTCGTATCGCCCTTCCAACTGAGGAGGTTGGATGAAAACCGGAGTGAACGTTCGATGTTAGGCGTACAAATAGTCCTGCCGAATGTCATGGTGAGATGGTGAGGTAAGATTCCTGGTTTCAGATTGAAATGACCTCTGACCCCGTCACGTCATTCCTTCTTGTTTCACGTCACCTTATGACGACATCAGGTATAGGGACACACACTGAGGACTCTGCGCCTTCATAACACGGCATAGGGGAGACACACCCGGCTTTCATTTCCTTACAACCCTCATTTAAGAGGCGGGAAATCTCGATTTTTCGGGCGGTTATCAGAGATTATGCTGGCATTTTCATACAAGAAATACAAGAGTAATGATAACAGTATCTGTTAGACTCTCCACGCCCTCTAGTGGATAATTTACACGTGTGATGGCAGTGCGCCTGGGATCAAAGACACCATATTTATAGGGTGTGGTATACATAAGTTCAAAGTTTGATGTTAGTATACGATCTGGATATGATCAGTTTTATAATGGTTTTAGGCACAACGAAACGAAGTTTGCCCCTGTCTCGCTTTTTGGTTCTTTTTTTACTACGAAAACTTTCATGTCCCGTTACTTGCCTAAAGAAACGTATATTACCAATTTTATAACCATAGGCAAGGGCTGAATATTTAAAAAATCAATTTACATTTCTTCAAGTAAGCTTACCATCTGCTTTGAAATGACTGAGGCAAAAAAATAATCGCCTCGCCTTCGTTTTTCTGTTGAAATAAAAAACGAATGTGCATGGGAAAATCCACCTCATTCTCATAATGATTCCCAAACCAAGGTGGGATTTTGAAATTTGACAATCACACAGTTCTGGTCAATGGATTGATCTGTTCGGCAACACCTGGGGCAATGGTGGTGTAGGGTTTCAGACTGTTTCGAGGGTGAAATGCCTCGTGTAATGTTCGATAAACATGTATCCTCTACGTACACGTCACTCATTATGTAATACTAGAAACTGTATAACGGTTGATGATACTTGAATCATCGCAGCTTTCGTCTGAAGCCAAAAGTAGCCTACTGAAAGTGATTTCGTCACGTCATACGCTTTCCCACCACCGTGGCTGAAGATATTCCTGCAGGAGTTGCACAACTGGACGAGAAATGGTCTTTTGATTTGCGCGTTCTGTTGAGTTGCGCCTTTTCCCCGGCTTCGTGTCATGATTTCGACGTCAGCAATGGCGGACATTTTTGAAGTTACATCCTGGAAACCATGAATACCGCAGTGTGAGTAACTTCTCAAGACCTCTCACCCGAGTCAGGCCCTCATTACGATTCAGAAGCTGTTCCTCCCCAACGTTTAATTTGCCAACATAACTTCATTCGCCATCGTTCGAAAGACAATTTGTGGATGATTCTAAGAATGCTGGCCGTGTTTACTCTCCTCCTCGAGGACCAATAAACAGGAGATGAACTCAGTACAAATAGACAATAATACGGAGAATTGACGCGCCTCCTCTACCTAATGAATGAGTAATGACTGCCAAGCGCCAACAGCCACGAATCTGGTGATATATCAAAATTGCCATTTGCCTCTGAGGCGGTTACGGGCGGGGAAATTAGGGTTGAATTTCTTGAGAGCGGGTTGGTCAATCGTTTGCCTGAGGCCGGGGTAAGCAATGGCGCTATTTTAGCTCGGGTAGGTGTAAGATTAGCGCATCTTTGTCACCTGTCTATTGTTTATTTGTATCTGTTGATGAACATGATACTTTGATTGGAACTCACCCTTGCTCGTCACGGACACAGCGATTTTGACAGCAACGCTTTGCCATGAAAGCTGATAAAGACACATCATGACATGGTCCATCTACACCGGGGGCATTCTGGCTACGTTCCTTCCAAAATTCACTGATGCAAGTCATGCAATCAAGGAACAGGAACTTTCTTTGTAATAGGCCTATCGCTTTCACTTTTCTCTGATTTGACCTCAGTTATACTGACTGAAGTTAATTAGGATTATTTCGCGCATCTACTTAATCAACATTGTCTTAATACCATTGAACATGATTGTCTAACACAACAGCAACTTAAGAATTTCGTCAGGAGTTTTGATGTCAACGTACGTCCATCTACAAACCCTGTATTTTCACATTGCAGTGGCATGCGCCAGAGTGCTGACCGACATCGGGGTGTGCCCTCCTCTTTCCCTCCGACAAGGAAAGCCGGAGGGTATTCGTCTACCTCACCTCAAGCCTCCCCATCATAGCCAGACTCTCAAGGACGGCGTGAAAATATAGCATATGGGAGCCAATAAAAACTCATTTTGATAGGGACACACGTGGTAAAATCTGCCAATCTGGGGTGTGTTGAGGGTCACTTTTTTACTAATTGGCTTTTTGATAATGTCTAGTAGAATGTTATGAAAGAATGCTGACCTTGCCAGTGGCAGCAATCCATGAGTGGTTCTAAAAAAATCGTGTCTTAATAGGTGGACCTCCGACAAATTAGGAGTACAGTGCCAAGAGCCACACGAAAGACGAGCGCCAGCGGCGACAGCCGTATGTTGGTGTGTTCAGCACCATCCTTTGGCTTTGTACGGCTGCGCTTCGACTTTGTCTCAGGGAAGAAATCGCCACGAACTCATTATCTTTTCCCACCACGTACTAAATCTGTTTATGTAATCTGTTGCTAGAGAGTCAGGAATGACATTAGTCCAGTTTCCCTCTCTCTGTGCCTGTTCAAGTCGCGCTAATCAACAAAGATAATGACTTCGAATGCACCGCGCGTGTCTTCCGCGCTCGGGGACAACAAACGACTCATTGAGATTAAACAAGGTGAAAACGAACTAGCGTCGGGTAATTTCCTGAAAATTCAAACACAGAATATTTTAAGTTTTAAATCGGGGTTAGTTAGCATTTCAAACGTTTGTTGTAATGACATTTCCTCCGCGTGGCGTTTGCCAAATTCGATGTGGTGTAATGGGTTTTCTTTGCCAACAACCAGAAGAAAGAGTGTTTCAGTGTGTAAGGAAGAGAGTTTTACTCAACCGTTATCGATTCATGGCGAACCTAGCGCCATATTAACATGACTGGTGGCAATATTCTTGTGGAAGGTAGTGTGAGGCGTGAACGTCACATCGTTGAAATATCACTTCGTGAAATATCCAAAATGCCCCGTCTGATGCAAAATGCGGTGAGTTTAGAGTGTTTTTCTTTCCGCAGGATTTGTCCATCGACGCCAGAAAATATCAAAAGCAGCATTAAATCATGTTGTACTACTGACTGATAGTTGTAACAGGCTTAAAGGTTGTCATATTTAAGGAAATTGGGTGCGTTTTGACGTTGAATATTCGCACCCCTGTTGGTCCATCCTCATTCCGAGGAAAGCAAGGGCGCCATTTCGTCTCCAGCGACACCACCACAAAACACCCCTTTTCGTCGTAAAGTATAAACAACAGTAATTATCACCCTGCGAGTCCATTTGACCCATCATTTTTATCAAAACGACACACCATGTGTAAGGACAACATAAGCAGTCATTGTGCCCCGTTTGCCGTGTTTACCCGCCATGGGGCCATGCACAAACCAGCAGAGACCCGTTCAGCAGGCAGAACCGGACCGTCATGGTGTTCAACTATAGAAAGTAGTCCAGCTAATTCGGGGGGAGGAGTACGGACCTGCTCATCAGAGCCACAACCATCCAGAACGTAAATAGAATTTATACACAACGGACTCCCAACACCTCCCTCAAATAACGCAATAATATGCTATGGCAGATCGCGTTTTGGACAGTGACATCTCAACAATGGCCTCCATGGACATTTAGCGGAGCGAAAAGCACCACGAATTGTCAAAGAATAAAGACAAACTAATTTGTAAATAAGGGGGAGGCATCAACACGCACCATTCGATTACGGTCGTCACAATTAGCGCTCCGTGACAATAGGCAGACGTCCTGGGCTATTGTTATTGTACACAACAGATATCCCTTTTAACTGAATCTTGCTGACATGCCAAACAACTTATGCTGCCAGACTGCAGGAGATTCGTGGACAAATTTGACGGCTAGGATACAATGAAGTCCCGGTTCTCTGCGCCATTAAGCCGTGTAATAGACCAACACCGATGATCACTCAATGGTGTAATATGAGCTGGAGATTTATTCACCGTTACAGGAAACTTCACTCCATCATCAGTATGCCCAGGCCGGGATGGTGAAGCTGTCCCTATGTTGGAAGATGGGGGGGGGGTAAAGGACGTTTGTGGCTGGGGAATAAATACTCCAATTTTCAGTTTTCAGCATCAGCCCGGCTTCTGAATTGTAGGCATATCGCAAGAAGCAATGAACATGATAATGTAGAATTCAAGTCCTGAAGCTCACACTTTTATTTGTATGATGAAAGGCGATGGTCCAAAATCAATGGCAGCCACGTCTGGTATTTGCCTAGTTGTTGAAAATGGCATCATCTGCAACCAGATAAATGTATGAATTGTTGT
>NMRB01000043.1:446408-464300 GCA_002633025.1 Notospermus geniculatus
TTTTTTGTAAGAAGAACGGATTTGCTGTGTTTAGAAGTTTATTTAGGAGACAAATACCCGTGTCGTTTTGAAAAACACTTGAAGAAGTAAAGGGAAATTTGCCATGCTCACTTTATCAGATGTGTTACAACCAACCCCGAAATTTTTTGACGGGGCAGGTGGTACCACTCGACTTTGGACCCATTTTTCAGAGACATGGATAGAGGTGGCTAAACTTTGTTTAGTGCACAAGTGACCATTGATATCAAATATTCAAAAGACCAAGCAGGTTATAAATACCTCCTGTAATTAGGAAGTAATCGACCTCAAAAGAAAAAGTGTTACAACCAGCCCCGGTCTCCCCTAAGTGAGTGGATGACGGAAGAATGACTCAATCATCAACTCCAATGACCCATAATGTTCCAACAAGCATTTCAAATCGGAGGCTGGAGAAATTTTCTCAAACACTGACTTCTGAAAATCTAGCCATCACAGTAAAAATTCGTCCGGTCCCATGGGTACAAATACTGATTTCCCCATGGGTACAAATACTGATTTCCCCATGGGTACAAATACTGATTTCCCCATGGGTTCAAATGACCCAACTGTGTAGCATAAACCTAGAAGTAGGTTAGTTGGACCCGAAAGCTGCTCATGGGTGCCAACAACCCACAGCAATCGTAGATGGGCCAAAGTGACCTATGAAGCTGGTCATTATGGGTCACTGCAACCTAAGGACCTATTCATTTCATACCCGAAGAACAAATATTCTGGGTACCATGAACCCATTCTCTTGTACCCATTTATATGAAACCCATGGCAAACGGGTCCAGTCAGGGGACATGAACCAATTCCCATGGGTTTCTCGATCTTACCAGTTTTTACAATGGGTGCATGGAAACATCATCAACCGTAACACGTCACGCCGGGTGGGCCTACTCTGGTGAAGACACGACCGATCACCCGGGTGCAGATGTACAAGTCTTATGTCATCTGTGTGAATCTTCCCAACGCCTTCTAATTATTTTGTGTATATAATTAATATTTCCTGACACCACTTAATTAGCAAAGACCCATATTTCTCTTTCAGAATGTAATTAATGCAATTATAACCCACTGAGTGACAAATAGTAGGAGTTTACACCGATATGCCTGGGCACAGACTTGTACTGTGAGACTGTGTTTAGAAAAATCATTAATTGATCATTAGGCGGGCAGAAGTTAATTGGTTTTTTTTAACAAACTGTGAGAACCCCGGAACGACATGCTGGCTCCAAGTGTGACCCGGACAGACAAGACAGAGCACGGTAGGCTGATTTTCACCCGACAGTGACCGGTTACCCAGAGACACTGAGGACGCCTGATGTCTGATTTCTTGATCATCCTGTGAATCCTGACCAACATGACTTTAGCATGTTTGGACATTCGGTACTCTTCGTCAAACCAGGAACGGGTTTCGGACTAGGTCATGCAAAGATGCATTCCGATACCACGGGCCCAAGTCATTGATGGTATCAAAGGCCTATATCTAGTTGCTATATCTAAGAAGTTCAACATGCAAAAGATCGTAGCATATCGGAAACCCTGAGAAGGGGGGGGGGGCTCAGTTCCAATTTGATATACAGCCCTGTTGAAAGAGAACGAAAAGAGAATGAAAATTTAAGTGATACAACGTCTCTGAGGAAAACGGCAGTCATGTGAGTGATATATCATGAAGAAATATTTTGATACCTGCTAGGATACGCCACCTGGCGTGACGTTGTCGTCACCCCCGTGTTGAGAGGTTTTTCACACCATGGACGCCCTGTAAATAAGGCTTGACTCTCTGATTGATGATAACCATGGAGATCGAAAATAAATATTGCTGGGTTGTTACGAAAATCAAGAAATACAAGTATCTGAGAGGGACAAATTGAAAACAAACACAAAATGTAATCTCTCGTCCATAGAAACCAACAAAACAAGTTACAGCTGTTGCATCCTAGAATGTTCGAAGGTTGTTCGCGGGTTGCACACGAGTACATGTAGAAACTACAGAATTCGGACAATGACATTGAGTGATAAAAGGCCGATTTTAATAGACGTTTGCTAAGCTGACCATTGGTTCCACCAAAAATAGATAAAAAAAGCCCCGTTTGGATGGATTAAGTGCTGTACAGAGCTTAGAAAACGGGGCTTTTGGGAGGAAAATTAGTTTTACATTTTTCGCTCGCTTAATATCTCTTTTTGGTGGAACCACTGAGTTTAGCAAACGTCTATTAAATCGGCCCTTATAGATGTAACTGCTAGAGTCTGACCAACATCACCAACAAAATGAAGGATGTTGATTGCCCAAAAAAGGTGATCGTGATCGTATTTTGATATAAAGTACATGTAAATTCATTCTAATTGTAGGTGCAAAACAGGATAAAAACCCTTCAAAACAGATAGAGGGATGGCAAATAGATGAGAAAAAACAACACCAACATCATATGAATACGTAATGAATGCAGCGAGTTAGTTTGTGCCATTTCTTGTAATTTTACTACATGTAGTACAGCGAACGAATTCAGGACCCTGAAATCTGATGCTATAAGATATCTGGTCTTTTCGTTCCGCGCCGGGAGCCAATGCCGTTTCTTTTTTGCATCTGACTCAATGAGAGCAACCCCGGTCGGCTGCTGCTTTTTGCATTCGATAACTCGGGTTTCTAGAAAAATCAAATTTTCGACCAGTTTGTGCTCAGTGTTTTGATTTGGCTATTTTGTTACTATAGGAGATGATGAACACTGAAAAACAGAAACAAATAGATACGTATTACATATTGATACGCCTTTGTATTGACAACGGGTACTCCCGACGAAGTGGTAATAACCAACACGTTGAGCGACCAATCGGCATGGCGCCTGACAGTGTGACAGGCGGCGCTTGATGGAACGGGGCGTGTCCTATGGTTAAATGGCGCATTAACGTGAATAGCGTCGCGGATATAAATGGAGTGGAACTCTGAAGAAGCTAGCACTCTGTGACTGTGCATTGTGAACGAGGACAGTCGCAAATCTTAACTGAAAATGTGTACGAATGCTACTGCTCTTATTCCTTATGGAATCAAAGTTCCCAATACTGCAGGATTTACTGCTGCTCAGTTCAATGGAATGACGCAAGCCGCTTTTGATTATCACCGAGCTCATCTCTACGACTACACACGTCTGGCCGCTTACGGAATACGGGGCTATCCAGCAGGGACCCATCACGCTCTTACCTACCATCCACACGCCCAGGACTCCTTGGCCCATGCTTTCCTCTACAACAAACACGACCCACGAGCCAGATTCATTCATGAGGAGCCCAAACCAAGTCACAGTTACATTGGACTTATTGCAATGGCGATTCTAAGTGTACGGGACAAGAAACTCGTCTTGAGTGACATCTACCAGTGGATACTGGACAATTATGCATACTTTCGTACCCGTGGTCCAGGATGGAGAAACAGCATCCGACATAATCTCTCCTTGAACGACTGCTTCATCAAATCTGGTAGGAGCGCCAACGGTAAGGGACATTTTTGGGCTATCCATCCTGCTAATGTGGATGATTTCAAAAAGGGGGACTTTAGGAGGAGAAGGGCGCAAAGACGGGTGCGGAAGCACATGGGGTTATCTGTACCTGATGATGAGGACAGTCCGACCCCACCGCCCGTGACTGCTACCCCGCCGAGCTGGCAGAACGGACTACTAGTGACGGACTCAAGGTTTGATAGTCAGGACTCAAACGGCGCCAAATCACCTGAGCTACGCAGTCAGCATAGTTCTGTAGCTTTGGCTGCGATTGCGGCCCCTCCGCCAGTGAAAAAGCGCATGTTTGATGTGGAGAGCCTTCTTGCTCCGGACAATATAGAAACGCCTAGAGAACGTGATATCCCTACACACAGTCCGAATAGCAGTGTTTCTGATATCCGTGTTGAAGGCAGTATAGGACACAGTTCACCAACACACGACAAGCCCGATGATCTTAGTGAAGATCGAAGGTCACCCATCTCCATTCAGGGACAAAATTCTCCACGTTCTGATGACGGACGTAAAAGTTCTCAAAGCAGTCCAGTCGTCGCCCGTGGTTCTCCACGAGATAGGGAGGATTTACAACGCGGCTGGCCGGTGACAGTTCCCGCAATCCCAGCTGTGTGGAGAGAAGGACCAAGTGCATTTCATTCAGCGAATCCTGCCACAGCAATTGCATGGAGCACTCTATCACCTCACGGCTACCCAATAATGAGTGCACCGTACCCGCTACCGGCGGTGCCACCGACAGCTGACTCGGCCCAACAATGGCAAGAAACATTTTCAAAAATCATGGCGAAATCATACGACAAAAATCTGAAGGTAGAAATCTGATGATTATGACACTTAATTAATTTAAGAAGACTACATAGGTTGTAATAATATATTATATGTTGTTTCTGGTTGGCAGTTCTTGAGGTCCCTACGTGTTTTCTGGTCGGAATTTCCTGCGGACTTGTTAATATCATGTTGATGTGTGACCTTTCTATTCGTGCTGTGATACGCAGCCAAGGTGAGACAGGATCGAGTTGGATCTGTGGATGTATCATGTAAGTCACTTTATAGAAGTACGTAATCTATTTAGTAGTATTTTTCGACAGTTTAAAGAAGTAGTGCTTTCTGCGCTCACGCCGGGTATATTGGCGTACAGGGGTAAGCCGGCTAGTAATGCTCATTCAATCATTCTGAAATGATATACCACTTTTATTCCTTGTTTACAAGTTTCATTCTTCTTAGCTGGCCTGCCAACGTGGTATGTTCTTGGACTTTCTGGTCACTAGCTCTCAATATAATATACAGCTGCCCCTGAGTGCTGGCGATTGATGCCTTATGCGAAGGTCCGTGGGTTCGAGTCCGGTAGGAAGCTACATGTATGTCTTTCACCTTAGAAACCCGTTATTATTTCATGCCCTGTAATCATTTTTACATGGATAAACACTGAAATAGCCCTCGAATATGACTTTGTTACCTGAGATATTGACCACTATCAAATTTACAATACAATTTCATTCAACTGCCTAAGAAATAGAGATCAATGCTTTCACAAAAGTGCGAAATGCCAATAAACGATTTTCCGAGGTGTTACACGCGCGGGACGAATTATCACTTCTATGTAGAGTGCAAATTTGATATTACGCTGTCGAAGATAAAAACGTAGTATGACTGACTTATGGAATATTTAAGCAAAAGGACAGCGAATTGCGGATTAATTGTCTGTAAAAACCTTATTTTTGATATTCTAATAATGATAATATTTGCTTTTTCTGCTTCGCAATTGAACTAAACGTAGTCATCAATTGCACCTTAACGAGTGTTTGTCTACAGTTTGGTACACAATCGTTACCATTCTTTTTTCCGATACAAATACAAATTTCAAAAACCATCAGTCCACTTTCATTCTAGGTCATTATTTACATTTTCCTCGCTTATCGAACCTTTTAGGTTACAAACAAAGATCTCTGTTTAAAATCAATGAATTATATATGAGAGCAAACCCAGCAAACAGGGCGCAGTAACACTTCACGATCTCAAGAACTTGGTACTCTTTGAACCTCACCGTAAATGCTCTATTCTCGCGAAAAATCAATGAAACTAAACTTCTGTTCTGTATACGTGAGCTTTCATGTAAGCACCAACCTGGCAAACCTGCACTACTCACTTTGGAAAAGCAATACAACATACAACTCATGGTTATGAGGAGAGGTTTTGAATAAGGGTCCATAACAGAAATGCCTGGCTATCTAAACATGAGAAGAACTTCTCCTTCAATTTGAAAAGCGTATTGATAATCTATATACACTTTTCTTTCCCGAAATGCAACGATTATAAAATGTCCAGTTTTGTAAATTTAAGAACTTGTCCAAAGTGATGTAGCGTCTTTCATGGTTTTTCCCTATTCTGGTTCTGCAGTGGGTAACCCCAGAAATATTGATTAGTATTTTCTACTTGTCAGGCAATCAAGTCACTTTTGTGGCTAAGTGCCGTGTATCCCAACCGGTTGAAGGTATAGATTCCAAAAGTGAACGCAATAAATTGTTGTCTAACACATGGTGCAGTTGGAGCTAACAATCATCTCTGTCTGTCTGTGTACGTCAATACAGTGATAGAGTGCAGATTTGGAGTGTTTTGCCGACATACCAAATTGTTGCTACGTAGAACTGTTTAGCAACCACTCCAAGTTGTTTGTCGGTTTCGACTTAGAGCTTTGTACCAGGGTTACCTCTGGAGTAACTCGGTTCAATAGGCTGGCGTAGACCGAAGTGTGGATGCGGCGCAGTGCCTTCACGATCTCTTCATCAAATATTTTGTGTATTTTGCCTCTGTACTCGGCAGCATGTGCTGTATCCGAGATTGGAACACGCCACTTATGGTATAAAGCAAACGTTTTATGTCTGATGGAAAAAACTCTCAAATAGTCATCAGTGGATGTAGGAGGTTTCATTACTCACCAAACCACTTCACATTTGATCCGATAACTCTCCTCATTCCGCCAAACCACCATTTGCTTATTCTCATTTATTCAGTCAAATGAATTGAGAAGTGTAGAACTCGACAGAAATACAATATCAGTCAGGTTATGTATGTTTCTATTCATATCTGTGGCTAAAATTTGTTTCCTTTCTACAACACGGCTGTGTAAAGAAAACGCTACTTGAAATTCGTCAAGAGATCTGGCCGCCGAAAGGCGTTGGTTGTTTCAAAATGGTTTTCGAATACGAAATAGATAGAGTGTAGTAAACTCTTTCGAGGGGAGTAAAAACAGCATCAGGCGAGGTTGAAAAAAAACATAATTTGATGAGTAGGTGTAACTGGTGGGTTCTTTTGCTTTAAAAAAGAGAAAAGCTTAGTAACGAATTTGTCTTCAAGCAGCAACAATGCTATCTTGGTTTCTACAAATCTTCTCACGGAGTTTAAATGTAACATTCTCGTTTACAAATATGGCTTAATATTTACTCCTGATTTTATCAACGTTATCAACACATATCGGAAAATTGATATCAGTTTGTGGGCCAAATCTTTTCACATCACTATCCTTCCCGTAATCTTATTTCAATGTGCTATCATCAAAGTTTAACAGATGGTCACCTTAACTATCGTTGTTCTTAATGTGCTAAACCGCTGTTCTTCGTTTTCTGTGATACATTGTATGTCATTATTTTGCACATGAAGAATGGTTTAACGGATATCATTCGAAAGCCGGGACATTTTTTGCTTTCATGTAAAGGTGTGTACATTTCTATGTAATTCGCTGTTTAAGTGTTTTTGAAATTTCCAAAAAATTGACTTAGAATTTGCAGTGCAACTGACGTTTTGAAATATTTTTTCGCAATGCGCAGTAGCTTTGAACATCTATAGAATAATTGGTGTTAATTTCATTGGTAGATAAGCGAAAAGATTGGAATATCTTTATTCTTAATTTTACACTTATGATGGAACACTCATTGTACATGTAAGACAAAAGTCGGAAAAAATATTGTATGAGACGTTGTCATGTATAATGATCACCAGAAATGTAGGCCTACTTTCTGACAACTCGCATCTCTTCATATGTTACTTTGGGTTATGATTTTCGGTGTCGGTCGAAATGTTTCGTGGACCTGTACTCATCAGTTCGTGTTGTCAGGACCCCATCCGAAACCTATCGCTGGATTCAAACAAATATAGTACTTCTCCCTTCTCTAGATACCAACTGTTGTTGAAAAGAATCTTGTTCATGTGTTACTGTATGAACGGTCCATTTTGATATCAAACATTTCCATCCGGCATAATGTGACTAAATTACTCATCATTTCAATCTTTTTGAAATATAATTTGGTAAAATGTCATGTACGTACAATCAACACAAGAATGATTTTGAGTTACGTTTGTCAGTAATTAAGTTGTACAATGTATTATCACATCAGTGTGGTCAAACAATAAATCAGTGTATATACCCTTGAAATCTGTTGTCATCATTCCTTTGCTTCCAAACAGAACTTATATATTTAAAGAACGTCGGCCTACCACTCTACTCATCATCGTAGCCAACATCCTGGCCATCCTAAGTTATCCCGGGTTCCTTGGGCATATTATCATACGTGCCCGCAATATGACGCCTAACACCTGGAGCAAGGGGACTCGCATATCTTTCACAATTTGCATTGTGGTTCTGGCACATTTCAATAAAAGTTACACTAGGCCCCGATTGCGTCCAGCTTACACATTCTAAATTCCGTTCTCTTGCAGGGATGTTAAGATTAAACACATCTTTTATTCTAGAAAAGATGCTTCATCTATGTTACTCTTTATTCAGGCCTATATTTCTTCATCACCATTGACTCGAATAATTCTAACGGAAGTTAAATGTTAATTTCATGTGTAACATTGATTTCGTAAGTTGGTGACGACGAAAGTAAGTCAAAAGACTAGAAATACGCTATATCACACAATTTCTGATCAGACTCATATAATTGATTTATTTTTGCCTTGGCCTTTCCCGCTGATTCCAACCTCGAAACGTAATTGCGATTCTTTATTATAGATTGATTTCAATATTTTGCTAATCTCAATATTATTTCCCACCGCCTGGTGTGGTATACAATTGCAAACAGTTCGGCAGAAACAAATAGGAAGGAGTTTTCTCTGAAAAGGGAATCGACAGAAATTGGGAGATTCAGTGTCGTTGTAGAACGAGTTCAGGCCTTCTTGAAGGTGACACTTCTGGAAACTCCTGGAACTCACAAATCCGCGGTTACCTAATGGAAAATGCCCTTTATTAATGAAGAACAACACTATTAGGCCTAGCCTACGTGTTGGCGTAGTCCATTGAGATATTTGAATTTTGGAACCGTGTCTGTGTCAGCTATGTCAGTTACCTTACCGCGGATGTCTCATTCAATGTAGAAGATAGTTTAATAAAAAATAAGAATAAAGAATAAAAATTCTCCATTGAGTTTCAAATTTGAAATGGTTGTATATATGTAATAATGAGTGGGTAGTTCACATCTAGAGCACCATATGTTCATATGATGAGTACTGGTATAAAACCCAGGCACATGTAACGTCTGCTGATTGTCTTTTTTTCTTTTCTAACGATTTAATTCTAACGATTTAATATTCATGAAATTCGCAGAATTTTCACTTCATTTTCACTCAACTCGACGTGTATTTAAACAACAAAGGAAATTAAACTTCTTGTCGCCTTCAGATAATACATCATTAAGTCCTTCTGACTGCGTCGTCACCTGCCAGCCGTACTTTCCAATGTTGCTGCGGTCCTTGCGAATACAACACGTCAACAGCAGAGCATGGAACGTGAAGCGTACCATTAACAGACCGTACGGCTCGAATGACCCGATACAACAACCACTGTCCATGCTCCCAACCACCATGCATAACATGGAAACAAAACACGTCTAATTTAGTTGTTATCTAAGCAAATGTCACACGAAACCCAGGTTTTGACCGCTAGAAAAAAACTGTCAATTTTGTTTTCCCACTTGGAAGTGAGTGAGACGTGTGTTTTGTATCCATTATCCGTTACTAATCAACGATATTTGCCATAGGTTGATGTTGGTCTCGATGAATGAACATGAACTAGGTGAAATAATAGAGGGATTAGTTCGCGCACTTGAACTGATTACCCGCTCAACACAAACTCTCTATTGAGGCTGTATCGAACTACGATTGATAGCTCTTCATAGTGTGACGACAACGTGGACAAACTGCATTGATGCATCGCAACTAAAGTACAGTACGTATAAAACAAACTCAGAGAATGACAGAAATGCCAGATGTGTCGGCCAAAATGTATATGTACACAGGCAAAAATGTTGGATGAAAATTGGATATAAATTGGATGAAAATCGGATATAAACTGCCTGATGAAAATCTTATAGATAGATTTTCTATATCCATTTTTCATCCGATTTGTATCCATTTTTTCAGATTTATATCCAATTTTCATCCAACATTTTTGCCTGTGTATTTTCAGAGAAAAGCTCTCGTACAGTCATAAGTATACCATGCCTGAGCTTTAGTAAACACACATCCGGGCTCCTGAACGATACCTTGCAGTGACGTCAGTCCCGCACAAAGTCACGTGACCAACACGTGATAAACATGGAGAAATGACGACATCGAGCGGAACTATAAAATAATGGCTGATATTTATAAAAACTAGCAATAGTTTTTACTTTAAATTTTGTAGTACATTTACCTTGGACACTGCTGTGCAAATCTTACATGTAAGTAAAAGCATTTTCTAACTTTTGTGAATACCAGCCAGTATTGCAGTTTCGGATCAAGCTGCGTAGTTTGGCCTGCACTGTCCATGGATACTGCAGGTTTTGAGAATGACCAGAAGAGCCTACATGGGGTCCTAGAGGGCAAAACATACAGGCATACAAGTCATGTACACTGGTACCAAATTCACCACTGGGTCTGTCCCCATGTTTTGATGGTCACCACACACCTTGCGTGAGGAGAATGATGTAGAAGCAGGGGATAGTGCCTTTTCATACTGGTGACATACAAAAGTGCGATCAAGAATTTTTGACATATTTTTCTTGCATGTTGAAAAATCTCAA
Source organism: Notospermus geniculatus (assembly GCA_002633025.1). Taxonomy (NCBI): domain Eukaryota; kingdom Metazoa; phylum Nemertea; class Pilidiophora; order Heteronemertea; family Lineidae; genus Notospermus; species Notospermus geniculatus. The sequence goes on from NMRB01000043.1 coordinate 456,991, forward strand.
ACAGGGGATTGTTAATACTAATTAGCTTTTAACCGCCACCAACAATTCGTACCCTCTGCGTGGAACGTGGCTGCAGAGCAGCGTATAGTGTTTGAAACCACTGGAGATCGCGAGCCCGAGTCACGATGGCGGCGTGCTGTATCGCGCAGGCGGTTTACGTGAAAGCACTCATCGGATGGTCGGCACCACGGAGGTGTCGGTGGAGGAAAAATTAAAGGGGCGACCTTCGGGTTCCACAAGTGACGGTAGTCGGACAATCGAAAGTGAAAATTCAAGATTCTTTGAGAAAACAAATACGACAGAGATGGCTATGGACTTGGAGGGCAATACTGCCCAGACTTGAAACAAGTAGACCTCACACGCGAACATGACCCAATCAAACAAGATTTTCTTGAGGATAATTAGCCAAGATTTGCACCAGATTTGATGAAGCACGCGGACACTGCCATGACTGGGAGAGATTTCACAGCTTTGCGTGCTCGGTGAATAATACCACAGGAAAGCCACGACATTTTTCACCAGTGACGCTGCTGTAAGACTGTCTTGGTGGGTGGGGCGATTTCAGTTGTTGATAAAAAGATGGTGAAACAGTGTGGCGCAAACTTCCTGTCGGTAGACCGCAGGGAGGCCTCAGCCCAGCTTGAGGTAACCAGTGGTTCTCAATACATCACAATGGACAGAGGTTTGTGTACGGGGTGACGAGGGGAGCGAGTGGTTACAACCACTGGTTACCTCAGGTATGTCAGGACGCCAGCGTCATGTCAGTCAAAACCCCTCGCTTGAACTTGCATAACACCATAACTTTCATGGTTGGGAAGCATTATTAGGGAGGTTTCGAAATCAAACAATAAACGTAAACTTTACGACAACGTTATTTTTCGTACTACACATTAACCAGATTTTATATTGCATTTTCGGTACGAAAATAACGTTGTCGTTAACGTTTACGTTTATCGTTTGTTTTCGAAACCTCCCCATTGTCTTTTGGTTTGTTTCTGCAGAGTTGACAGCCGGAAAACCAGCGAGTGTCGCCCACGTGTTGATGTATACAAACGAGGTTCTTCACTATAATTTGCTCAATTTCCAAATTTGCTACATCTGCATTTCCAGAGCTAGATTGACGATGAGAATCACGTCCTTTTGGATATTTTTGTCAGCAGTAGGCCTAACCAGACTGCAATGGTGTAGGCCTACGGAAAGTATTGGTTTTTAGTATTTTTGAAATTACAACACTTTATACATGCATCCAACTATATTTACTCTTCACATTAATACTGCTGAGGATACAATAATGTACCGTATTAACCTACCCCCGCCAAATCTCATGGCAACACCAGGACTTGATCCATGAAAAAGAAAGTAATTAAAAACAACGGGTACAACCGATCGGTAAGTATGAACACAATATCGATAGAAATCAACAAAAAGAAGTGTGGACCAACCACTGTTTGCATCAGCTGTTTAGAAACACATGTTCTGTTGACAATGAAGGCAATAATAATCACATAAAATAATCATTTCACACCTTCTCTATATGAAAATCAACTAAAAGATGTAAGTATGTACACAGGCATGTTCGAAATACGACACGTCTTGCTTACAACGTACACAACAGGTGTATAATCTCGTCGTTTAATGTTTACTTGGACCTGTGTAACGACAGGAGACCAAGGCTCATGTAGATAGTAATTTACTTATTGTTTAATTAACCCGTTAGGCAGCTATCAATCAATGTACTACATGCATCTGATGCATCCTAACTACTATTGGCCACATCAGTTGGAAACCTCGCTCTCACTTCCAAAGTACCTATCTCAGCTGGCTTCTCATGAGGAAACTGCAGAACTACCGCCACTGGGAGGCGCTGTGAGCGGTTGTACATTTTTCGACGCCTCGTCGCTGTTGCACTGCGTCAATGACGTCGTGACGCGACGTCATTGCGTTGCTTTGCTCTGTTTTTGACGTCTTCGGTACAACCGCTCGCAGCGCCGCCCTGTCGGGATAAAAAGGTGAGGTATGTATTATAATGTACAACACGCGTTCTAATCTAAAATAAAGACATTTTCCAGAAGAGGAAGAGTCACAATTTATTCTGTTTCGACAGTTTCCAAAAGGTCGACGCCCTCATGATCGGAAAGTCATGAAACTATATTCACTGACACCGGACTTTACAATCATGTATGCCCCAACCGTAGAGTATGGTGTCCGAGTGCAGTCTACTCATGGGGGTGACAGATAAGGTCGAGGAATACTAAATGATATACACGTATAACTGTAGTATATCATACACATTCATATCATTTACCATCGTGGTAAAAGGAGGGGTCCTTAAGTTCAAACCACTCGAGTTTGGGGTAAGTGTGTGTAACACGACTGCGAGTAGTTCGCACTTATCCTACCTTGGCTTTCGTATTAGCAGTTTCATCGGGTGCACGGAGTTCTTGCGACCAGCCGGAATCTTTTACGTCTTTATAATGATGTTCTGGAGATTTTTAGTCAAACTTAATTAACAAAATGTAAATTTTCAAGTTTTGAATTCTTCGTTCTCAGTCATTTCAATAAAAACAATGTTTTATAAGAAACTTACTAAGGTTGCTTGATTTTTCCATCCCTCCGTTATAGAGTAACACTGATGATAATCGCCAAACTGATGGCAAGCAATTATTAGGGCCTTTCCCACCTCTACAACAAACCGTCACTGGGACACAGATGCAAAGAACCTTGCACACGTTAGGGACCTTGTGCATATTAGATTTCAGTCATAGAAAATATTCTTTAGTGAAATTACTTAGTCCACCTTTATACCAGCTAACAAGGTCAAAGAAGAAAAATTCGGAAATTGCATGAAAACAAGTACTTGTGGTAAAATCAGGGACAAGGAGCAACATCATCACCAACCATAGGTTCTTGTTCTGAAGTTCACGCTGGTAATAGACTGGAAATGAGTAATAAAGGTTCACCGTATAGTAAACAAAAGCCGTTTGTGATATTGAGGAAACGAAATAAAACATGGAATGAGAGGACGGAAACAGACTCAGGGTCTCATTAACTGTTGAAAAAGCCATTGACAGAGAACCGTAAAGCAAATTATTTACCAAAGTTACTGCTTGTTACCAATTAATCAAACTTGCTATTTTGCAAAGATAATGTCTTGATGGTTGTTTCAAATGTCATGAACCTCCGCTTTACAAGTCAATACCCGGCCCTTTCTCCTTCTTACCGTTCTAACGACACTGCTCTGTCACAGTCTTCCCTCACGGTGTAAACACTTCACATATACACCGATACCGCGGCGGAGTATTAATTTCCAAGTTGATTGAAAATATTGACACACATGACAAGTTTATCAAAAGTCGCAACAAATCAGATTTGTTGCAGCCAACGTTAATTTCCCGTCTACTTCCCCCTGGCCTTCCGATGTGGAGCCCGTGGACAATGCCCAGATGGTTACCTACAGAACGCTCCCGTGTTCTCCCGTGTAACCTTCGCTAACTGACGGAAGGTGCACGCAATGCAGCCTGTATAATCGGCGTCGGAAAAAGGAAATGGCCTTCTGTCAACAGGCAGCCTTCATTAGGTTTTAATTAAGTAAACTTATTAAGCTCCTCACTTCTGGATTTCAATGGCTCCCTCGCTCGTGACGGTAAAAAAGCTGGCAGAAGTTGGCGAGCGTCACTTTCAGTCAGAGTGTCAAGCGGTGATTTGCGGAGCAAATCTATAATTACAATCTGAAACTACTGCTTTTTTAATTCAAACGGTTTTCATTACATCACTTCATAAAATCTATAAATCAAGAAGTCAACTTCCAGAATCTTACGAATTTTCGACCCCAACCAGGGTCTTCCTCAGGCACCTTTTGAAAAGTCTCTCCAACTGAACTCAGTGCCTGAGGAAGACCCCGGTTGGGGTCGAAAATTCGCAAGATTCTGGAACTTGACTTCTTGATATTTATCATTTTGTGTGTCAATTTTTGTGCTTTCTCGTTCTTTGGATACTTCATAACATCTCTTAGTTTCCACGCTAGCTGTATTTCTACCCTCAGAAAATATGGATGAAGTCATGGTATTCATTTTCAGAATGAGAATCTTAAGGTGCCCGCAGGTCGACATTGCGTCCTGAAGCAACTCGCGGCAACTAGATTTCCGGCGATGGAAGCAACTCGGAGTGACTGATCAGTTGCCGATTTTGTCGAACTGAGCGCGCTTGAGTCTCCGAGCAACTGCCGGATGTATCATGAGCGTGCTGTTCGAGGTATAACTGCCAGTTGCTCCGAGTTCCTCTCAATGGCTGAAATGTCGACCTGCGCGTGGTGGGTTTTTTTATCTGCGACGGATCCGTCGAGTTGTTTCAAGACGCAATGTCGACCTGTGGGCACCTTTAAACTCCTGTCTTCTTCAGCTCATTCGAATGAATAAGTTCATGGTGTAGCCTACTATAGATTTCGTCTTGACGAAAGGAGGCTAAGGAAGTCCTAAGCGAAATTGGTTCATGACCTCGCCTTCAAGTGAACTCAACGAATAAGGATTTCGACCGGGTTGACAAGAGTATGGGTCTGAAAACTAAGTACATTTAATATCACTACAAATGACTAAATCCTGTTCCTTCTTTCCCGTCTAAAAAGCGAATTACGGATGAGTAAACACACAGTGTAGATATCGATATGTGAAGTATTGTCAAACAGAATTGGATAACTTGTTGTCTCGTCCATATATCGTTTACTTGTTGGCTTGCCTTCACCGAGTTACTCGTCCTATAACAAAACCTTTCAATGTAATCCCGTCTGGCCTCAAGACCCCGGGGTTCAGGGGGTACAAGTGGTCCGATTACAGCCACTGACCGCTTTTCAAAACCTCACAATAGATGCATCAAAAACTGAGTCGTCTTTCCTTTTTCCGGACAATGCAACAGAACGGTTGAATTGACCCGTTTCTCTTGATTTCCAGCTATATCGGGTTCTGCAGTGGAACATTGGGATGGGTTTTCAAGATGTCAGGTTTGGAAACTCTTGTAAAATTGACATTCTATCATCTCCGGTGGCGGTAAGTGGGAAAAGAGGTTTGTCCGGGGGACACTGTTGAAACGTCATTTTTGAAAGTTTCAAAAATGACCATGAGATTCGTGGCCAAAGTTTGTTTCAGAAACAAATTTTTGCTATGAATCTCATTGAGTATTGGGTACCGATTATGAGCCTCGCGACCAGTATCATTTTTAGAGGACACATTGTCTTCCTGAGGGTTAAAACCAGAACAACAACGGTGATTGACCAGTGCTGTTGACCGCAGCCGCAAACATAGCTAAACCATGGTCGAGGGCGTTACCAATAAAGATCCAAGACTCGGTGTCCGACAATCGATACAACACCATCCATCAATCGATCGGCGTGAGAGGAGGAGATGATTGAGTAAGACGGGTCAGAACATCAGCAAGTCTTTGGGGACTTCTAGCCAGATCAACATAACATGCCGAAAGTTATTTTCGTAGAAACATCGTGAACTAATTTGCCACTTTGTAAATACCCATCTTTTTTCAATCAGGTACTAACTGGGATTGCTCCTGGCGCTAGAGTAGCGAGCGAGCTAAAACTATGCCGTTCCGGAACAATTTCCATAAACCCAAGAAAACCATTTGCGATAAATTTCTGAGGTTAATAAGCCAACCTTTCACTTTCTAGGCGATTTGTACCAATTTTCTTGCAATTTCCATATATTTGCCTGGTGTGTATGAGAAGCCATCGCTTCCGTTATTAGCGGAAGCCACCAGCAGACGATACAGACTCTCGCAGCAATGCCGTTAATTGAATATTGCCGCCATCTTTGGTGATCATCTGCCGTCGGAGGGTTATGATAATGCGGACAGACGACAGATTTCATCGTGATACGGTAAGTCGGTTGAATCACGTGACCTCTTGTCATGACTACCCTTGTCATTCTTTGTTTACTCTGCTTCGCTCCACAAAATGACGATGTCACACTTTTTTATATTTATGATAGCAAAAATAGATATTTTTGATGATAGGTTTATTTGATCATTTTATTTATTTATTCATTTGTTCTATCTATGACAGTTATATTCGTTGACTCAGTGCTCGCAATCACAAAAGAACAAATGCCCGGATGTTAGGACATCAGCACTAATTGCAATTAAACAAATTAGAAAATAAGTAACTCCGTGATTTGACTTTTCTCGTCCCCGTATTTGTGCTTGAGACTGACAACAAATGCGCTATATAGCTTTCTAAAAGCTCCGTCTAATGGCCCGGCGTATGATTAATAAACAAAAAGTTAAGGAAAGATATACAAAACTAGATTTTAATGGCATTTTTATTTGCTGTCACAAGTTTAACAATGCGAATCCATAGTCAATTAAAGAAAATGTCACATTGAGCTTTCTACCTGTATTAATTCCTCTGATGATTGTGTTCTCTGTGTTAGTTGTTCGTACCCTCCAACCCCGCCCAGTCAGCCGTTGCTAGAGAAAAAAGGATAAACTGTCAGCACGGTATGTCATCGTGGGGAATCGGGATCTGTTTTACCGACTTGAATAAATACAGGGTAATAATGTACAAATAAATGATTGTACAGAATACAAAATTACTTGATGAAGTATGAAATGAAGTGTTTACACAGAGTCGGCGTGGAGCGAATAGTTGCTGAGGATGGCTGTCAGATTGAACTGCGCAATATGACCAATAGTATAAGACGACTGGATCGGGGTTTGTCGAACGTCTTCTGATTTGTGTATTACTGAAGTTGTTTATCATGACTTAATGATATACCAGATCACACAGAGAAAAAAAATCAAACCAAATCAGGCATTTTTTCTCATCCATGAGAAATCTGGCAATGTATATGTTTGTATGCACGACAGCGTGTTCATTCAGTGATGTAGAGATATGAAACAGATAACTGCTCATTACCAAGTTCATCGAGGAAAAGGCTGAACCATTGACCAGTGGACAACACAAGGTTCAACATGAGTCACAATCAAGTCTATGGTTAGATTGTCAGGTAATTATTATTGAAGGTACACACCAATCTACTGACTGTAATCAAGCCAACTTGTCGTCTCGTGTTGCAGTTGTTACAATCTTCAATGACACCACATCTAATGCAATCAGCGTGGTCATCATCAGATTGGATGGAAACCTACCGATTATGTATACTAATTAATTTCCTAATTACCGGGTTTAGCGGTATTTATGAAGAAACAATAGAATTACTGGGCATTGTGGATGAAATTCACACCTGAGTCGACAGGCTCAAGCCGTTCACTTCCCTTCAATCGATAGGACTCTGGTGAGTTTCCTCGAT
>NMRB01000043.1:464336-511145 GCA_002633025.1 Notospermus geniculatus
GGGGGGGGGGGGGGGGGGGGGGGGGGCGGGGATTCAGAAGATAAATAACGAACAAGTACCAACCCGTGGCAATCGCTGATTGTGAGTTCGGCCGAGGTTGGAATGCATGGCCCAGTTGGAATTGGTGCACACAACGGGTGCAGTAAGGAGAATTTAGAAAGCAATCCAACAACACTGCTAAAAAGTAAAATTGCGACCACAACAAAGTTTTCTTCGCAAATTAAACCACCCGTTGCATCAGGATATGGTAGCCTGTAATACCATGCCGAATTTCGAGGCAAAAAGCTCCTGAGTGTGATTTATTAAGCCGTCTTCTAGCATTATCGTTTGGATACTCTCGTTGCCAGCATTGTCTCCAGTCCAAGAGATGTATTTCATAAAAGGCGAGGCTACTGTGCGTGAGGAGGTACAATATCACCGCCAGACGAACTTGACGGTTTTCTAGATACCTACTCAAGGAAGTCGTGGACGACAACAAGCAGCTGAAAAATTCGATTGTCGCGTTTATTCTTTGGCAATAAAGTTGACTACTTTGCTGTTACTGCAGCTAGACACGCAAAGTGTGCATTTCCACGCTATAATACATTACAATTGACGACCACCACTCCTCAGACATGTCAGAGTAGGGAGCATAGGAACATGGAAAATACACACCATGCAGCAGTCGTTATCCGTATCCCACTGCAATGTCACCTTTAAGATAATTATCTTATAGTTTGGAGCAAAAAGTTAGGTTCCAAGATTTGCAGGGAGCCAACAGGATGGTAAACCTAAGTTGAACCGTGTCAATGGTAACCCCTGGATGTCGAGGTAACGAAATAACAAAGAAAGGGCATGGCCTCGCCGAAGCCTGATAGACTACCAAGCACTGTCACGCTTGACTACACTTTAAAGAATGCCCGTGGACGAAAAGGATCGGAGCGTCGATGGCGACCTCACTGGCCAACCCTCGTTTTTGGTCCAAATATAGGAATCTATGCGAACTTGAAACCTCAAAAAAGAGTTCTCGCAACGGTCCGATTAGACCTCCGTTAAACGATTCACTTCCTGTTCGTGTAGGCTTTGAGGGCCGTATTTGGCTTTTTGGTCCGGGGGGGCAGAAGACCTTTTTTGCCGTTTTTTTGCCCAAATCTGCANCAAAGTGTGCATTTCCACGCTATAATACATTACAATTGACGACCACCACTCCTCAGACATGTCAGAGTAGGAGCATAGGAACATGGAAAATACACACCATGCAGCAGTCGTTAACACTGCAATGTCACCTTTAACATAATTATCTTATAGTTTGGAGCGAAAAGTTAGCTTCCAAGATTTGCAGGGAGCCAATAGGATGGTAAACCTAAGTTGAACCGTGTCAATGGTAACCCCTGGATGTCGAGGTAACGAAATAACAAAGAAAGGGCATGGCCTCGCCGAAGCCTGATAGACTACCAAGCACTGTCACGCTTGACTACACTTTAAAGAATGCCCGTGGACGAAAAGGATCGGAGCGTCGATGGCGACCTCTCTGGCCAACCCTCGTTTTTGGTCCAAATATAGGAATCAAATGCGAACTTGAAACCTCAAAGAAGAGTTCTCGCAACATGGAAGGAACCTTGCTAGGCCTAACCGGGCCGTTGCGCCAAACTCGTTCCTACTGCCGATACTTTTTACAATCCTGTCATCCTCTCTATTCCTGTTGGGGACATCTTGTTCTTTCTTGCTTGTTTTTCTGGATAGCCTTGAATGAGAGTCCGTACCTTCATCACTTAATGATCTTGATTACTAGGTGATTATGGCAAAACATCTGCTTCCTTCCTTGACGGATTCTTAAGTACACCGTACGATACACATGTTTTCAGATACCAGCACATAAATAGGGTCAAACACTGATTTCTCTCACATCAAACCATGGGTGTTCGTCACTCTACCCCGCTCAGGCGGACCATTAGACAGACATCGGAACAACTCCACGTCATCAGGAAAGCTCTTTTTTTCTCCTCGGCATCTGATTTGGTGATTTTGCTGTTCTCTCTTCCGGCTCGATGATAGATCGTATTTACGAGTAGCACTTAGTTGTAAAGAGCTTCGTGATTATGGAGTTTCATGCAACGTTTTATTCATTTGTCCTAATGAAAGAGAAAAACAAACTCGATTTGGGAGATGAATAATTAAACGTCTTCCAACACTGGCAGGTGAAGAATTCTCGTCGACAGTTTATCATTTCTCTAATCCAAGTCATCACTATTAATCACGTAAAACAACGCTATATGGAACGCCAACGCAGCAAGTCGACGTAGACGATTTTAGATGCCAGAAGGCGGCCACCTTCCACTAGATGATGGGAACTAAGCATCGGGTGTGAAAACACAAAGGGGAAACTCGTTAAAGACTGCAGTTGTGTGGCGGACAAGGTCGTGAATGTGTACATACATGTACTTGACCGGAAACCTGGGCGTGCCCATTTGGTTGTGTTGGTTCATATGTGACAGCTGGGAGTTGAAGTGCATTCGAAACAATAGAAATATCACACAGACTTGTTTAGAAGACACTTCAACAATTATTTCATATGAATCTACCTCAATTGATCAACAAATGAGTAGCTTTTGGAATGAATTCTGATGGGAAACTTCAACAAATCATTGGAAGTTGGACACATTCGGTTACATTTTTTGAACAAACATCTCGGTACAGAGTTCAAAACATTGCGATACTGTTGTAGAAAGATACATGCGTCCTTGGCGTTGACAACTGTGTACCATATCATTGCAAGGAGGAAAGCTAGGGTGAACAAGGGAGGCGTTGGCCACGATAGAGTTGTCAGCCATCAATGACGTTTGGCTGAGAAACAAATACATGTATCTGCCAATAGGTGGCTAACTAAAATGCATGACTCGCCCTACATGTAGGCCCTACATCGCTTCATGAGACACCTGTTTTGTCGCAATGAGATCGAGACGGCTCTTATGAAACGTTGCCAAAAGAGGTTTAGGCCTATATGTGTGCTGGAATTTTACCAAACATTATAACGTGGTCGACATGCCGTCTTGCATCAGATTGTTTACCAAGGCGTGCTATACAGTCTCACCATTTAACAGTGCGTGCGGTGAATAGCTGCAGCATTTTAGATACGATGTTTCTCGAAATATAAGACATACTATCCGCTATTTTAGATTTAAATGCACTGGGTAACCCCCGGGTAACCCTTAGCAAACAAACCGTAGCACCTGAGACCATGGAGTAAACAATAGCACGTACAACTCTGTTGAAGTGATGGTGAATTGGTGACATTGTATGCAAACAACTACGATAGGTTTGTACCTAAAGCGACTTTCCTGCCCTGTACTTTATACCCTTGGCACGTCCGTCACATCTGATCAGAATTCCTGAGTATGAGAATTGGCCAAGCCTTCCACCTATAAGTGGCACACTATTCTTATTTGAGACGATGTAAATGCCAAGAATATTGTGATGAAAGTTTGGCATAACACTCTTGAAATATGTACGATCAACACGTTGCAGTAGTTCATACTTTATAACCTGGGTTTAACATGTTTGAGTGGTTGTCATAGTAGGTGCATGAAGTGAAGAGGAGAACACATTTAAATCAGTATTGACCAAAGTTATTCCGACACATTGACGAAACCACTTCAAATGCTTGCGAATACGAGTAAAGTAATCAATGAAAACAGCTTTATAAGGTGTTACTGAAGGTAGACAGCAAGATGTGAATGTTGGATTCTTCAATGGCTGTCCATTTGAGGCTCACAGAAATTAGTAAAGCCAACTGAATTTAGCCCAAGTGATACGCGTGTTGAACAACAGCAAGACTATTGGTAGGAAGTTGAGGACATCGGGCCGATTTTTTAAACGATGGCTAAGATAACCATCGGGTTTCATTAACCCTCTAACCAAACATTCTAAAAGTCAAAATGTTTACTTTGGTTAATTCACGGTTTGTCAGAAAAGCCGATGGTTAAACCGAGGTTTACCTTAACTATCGTTTAAAAAAATCGGCCCATCGTCTTTTAGAACCAACCACGATTTTATTTTGACCTTTTGCCACGACCATGGCTTCTGAGGCCCATTATAATTGTAATGAAACATGAACCCTACCATTCAACCATTATCCCATGCATACATTTCCATCTACAACCAAAACAGCTAAAAGCGTGTGCGTGCGATATCATGTTTTTTACCATGTTTAAAACGTTTTAGTGAGACAAAGGTTGGTTGCACAGTTCCTGATCAAATAGAAAATGAATAAAATGACCCCTGGTGTGGAGATTTATCGATTGTTCAAAACTCAAATATAGTTACTGGGAAAATGCATCCGCCTACGGGAGCTGAAACAATAGAAAGCGTCAATACATCTGTTGGTGCTTCATTTCAATACGACTTTTGATTGTTATAAGCTTCGACTCCAAGTTGGCTGGTTCGACATGAAATGCATTTTGAAATCCATAACGGATTACATTAAACAATCAACACACTTCCATGAGTAAATACAATAAATACATTTGGTTAGTTATCTCTTTATTCGACTGTGTTCCTGGCCGTTTCCAACGGAGGATTATTACTCATAATGAAACAATGCAAATGAGTGCAAACTGGTTAAACTTTAATGGAAAAACAGTTACATATGTACCGGTAGCGAATGTTCTTGTTTGGCAACGAGCTCAGTCGATAGATGCGCACTAACGGACGGGACACGGTACCAACATTATTCCATCGTGTGTCACTAACATTTGAAGGTGACTAGGAGCTTCAAAGTTCAGTGCAAATAAATTATAAATTGATAGGAGTGCAAATAGCCATACATAGTTCTCTAAACGATCTCAACTCGTTACCGGACATGTGTTAGCAGATCAATGGTTATAACGAGTAGATTACAAGCAGCGAATTCCAAAACTCAAAATAACCGGGTACCGGTACATGTAATTGAAGGAAAATACTCCTCAGATACAGTGTTTTCAAGTTAGAGTCACGGCAGCGTCGTATAGGTAAGGCCTACATTAACAGTTCAATTTATCTCAGCTTTGTGATGTCCTGCATCCAGTATGATGGACGACCTAAGCCATCATGGTGTGGGGAAAGGATGACGATGAAAATGGTCCAACAAAACAGAGAATCGTGAGTTGGTAAGAAAATGACTAGTGCTGATGAATGCCCCTTCAACTCAAAACAAATGGAGCGGAAAAGACCATTCAAATGTAGAATCGTTACAGCTGGTTTTATAATACGAAAATTGATTTGTTCATCGCACGCTATAATCTTTTGTCTGTGTCTACGGTACCATTATATTAAGCCGTTGCCGGGTGTATTATTGAAAACAATAAACAGTTTATGAATAATTGATCTTAATTACCTGAGAGAGACACTAAGCTATCGCAATTTCACTGTCACCGGCAAATATTTATACGTGGATGTATAGTACAATCAATTAACTCATTTTCTTTGTTCGGGTGTTTACAAAAACACCGGTTTGAATGTAAAATATGACAGTGATGTATTAGAGTAACAGAGTAGGAAAGAGTTGAATGGTTTTTTAACGTCATTTCGTATGCTGCAGCAATTTCCAAAGTGGTTATGTATCCCGGTAGTCTATCAGAGGCTCTTTTTAGGGACGTCAGGAATAGGAAGTAGATTATCTACTGGTATGACTGGCTATCCGGGATCTTTACAGTCGAAAGTTGAACAATAGTTGGACCTGGAGGCCATTGGTGATGACGACCTTAACTTGGAACCTACAGTATCGCCTGTATAAATAGTAGGCCTATGGCTGACCCCGACCATAACCATTCGAGGGCTGAATCTAATCCTAACCTCACCCCACCCAAGCCTCCTCGCTAACTCCTTTGGCCTATGCCCCATATAAACCCTTTTAACCACTTGGCCTAGGCTGGTGGTGGTGCTCTAGAGGATCCAATTTACGTAATCCTGGGCCCAGTTGCACAAAGAATCTTAAGTCTAAGAAAAAACTTAAGTCTGAAATGAAGCCATCTGATTTGCTGAAACCTGGTCACATGATGACTTAAGTCAAACTTTAGACTTAAGATTCTTTTTGAAACTGGGCCCTGGTTTTGTCGTATGTTTCTCACTTATATTCCTAAGGCCACCATTCTTTTTCACACCGGCAAATAAAATTTTCATGAGAATAGGCAGAAGTGGATGTTAGGAAGGGTAACTGGAGGAATAGCGCGTGCAGGCTTGGAACGATTGGATGGAGCGTCTGTCAGACCGAAATTCGCCCATTCACACCTAGAGGATGGGCGTTTCCATGGCGTTCAGAGAAAAGAGATTCGCCCGACCAGAGACAGCTGGGTGGGCTGGAGCTCAAGCCGCGTTTCATTGGAATCTGCACTCGAAATCACCACTTGGTAAAGCCCAATTATAGTTGGCATCGGTAAAGACCATAGAAGACAATGGTTCGGGAGACACCTGCAGTTGACTACAGCAGCCAGATAAAGTGTGGTGTGGTTGTTTGGACGAGGTGATGTTGGTGGGCATTGTCTTAGATCGAGTTAGAATTCATACTCACTGAAGGTGCAGACAGTGTGAGTGCTGAGGTGGAACCCAGGCCGGATCGTATCTGGCAAATCTCGTTTACATCACGTGACTCTCTATCACATTAGAGAGGTTTCAGAGATCCTCCAGCTATTAGAGGGTAACACTAACGTTAACACCATTGATAACTTGTGCTGTAGGCAAAATGAGTAGCGATGTAACATAAGTGTTACCGTAAGGCCAATCCCTCAATAGGGAGGTTTAGAAATCAAATAATAAACGTAACCGTTAACGACAACGTTATTTTTGTACAGAAAATGCAATATAAAATCTGGTTACTATAGTAATGTGTAGTAAAAAAATAACGTTGTCGTAAAGTTTACGTTTATCGTTCGATTTCTAAACCTCCGTAATCTCTCATTGATGTGGGTACGTTATTCAGATGTAGAGTCAGATTTGAAGAAGTATATATAAGGGAGGGAATGATTTTGCAACGGAATGGAAAAAAAGGTCAATAATCCTCACATGCATGTTTGATTTCAATGAACTAGAAACCACTCACAGTCTGCCTGGCGCTGCTCCTGTATAAATTACTCCACTGATACAACTGTGAACAAATTTCAAGTGTATTCAACTTTGCCAGAAATGGTTAGGATCTGTTGGTCGAAAACAGGTGCCTTTTCTTCAAGTATTTGGTTTTCAACCTATTTCGAATCATAAGCTACGCAAACAGACATAAAACAAACACAAACTGACATATTAAAGTTTATCTTTTCGATTCCTGCAATTCGACTGATACTTGTGGAGAATTTCACAATACCTTCTTGTTTACTTTGCCGGGGAGGTTGCGAACATCTGATATCTTCAACAATATTTGCCGATTTCAGGGTGATTACTATTCAATTGAATGGTTTAGCAGCGCATGTGGCAAAGAAAAAAAAGTATCCCCAATATATCAGAACGTGGGATTATTGTTCTGTCGAGCGGTATTATGGAATATTGGGAAATTTTGAGTTCAGAAAGTTGACCTTGTGTTCTCAAGAAATTACAAGAAATATAGAATTCGTTAGATCATCGCTTGAAATCGGCAAAATGGGAGTGCGATGTCCCCTTGTACCACTCATAAAGCCCTGTATCATTTAGTAACATTTGTTGCTTCTGTGACAAGTAACCGCGGGCGACTTTTAATGATGCTTGGATGATTTGGTGTCCAACGTTAAGTGTGCTTAATGGAGTGCGTTATTGAAGCAAGGCTCAGCCAATAATCTGCTTAAAAGCCTCCGAGGTGAGAACACATTGCGGGACTGTCATATTCCCACAGAGAGCGTCTTCCAATGATTTGTTGGAAGGTAACCTCGACAGAGATTTTGCGTATCACAGTGTTATACAGCGTGTTTCAAAAACAAAATGGCGATGTGTGTGGATTTCGAAACCAAAATTTTAAATGCCGAGTACGGTACCCATATATATTTCAATTCGTACGTTCATGAGAGCTACCCCAGCCGTCGATTCGGGTTTTTGCTCGAACACGTGAAAGTGGATGCTTTCATGTGAAATAATCTGATTGATGATCGGGTGTGACCGTAACACTTTGTTTTATGGTTCTTGATCCATCAGATGGATGCTGATTGTCGAATCATCTTGTCATTCAAGACCGTCATCCAGTTCCAGTAGTGTGTGATCTCATTCGCTGGCTTTTATCGTCTTCGTGCATGATTCCTGTTGCTCTTTCGAAGCAGTGACTCAAATTTCTTAGCAGCACAGTCGAAGTCATTCCATACCAAACCCTTCATGTCAAATTTATAACTTTTGGCAAAAAGTTGGTGTTCGCTGAAAATTGGAGTACATGTACATCACACATCTTCCAAGTCACAAGACGTTTGTAGGACTGGCATCTGCCGCTTGATCAATTTGAAGAGGCCATTCAAACAGGACTACAAGTTGACCAACGGGACAAACTCCTTGATGAGCGGTACGAAATCTCATCTAGATTCGGTCTTGCATATTGTTATTTGCATGATTTTTTTTTAAATATTGGGGGGGGACGTTTTACGCATGAACGCCAAACATGCTACCGCGTTCACATTGAGTGGCGTCACCTGCATCCGAATTTCATTCATTTAGTAATTATGGTTCCCGATCCATCAGTAGCAAACAATAAAACAAAACGAGACGAATCGGCGGCTAGGTTAGCTCTCGCGAACGTTTGACTTTCGGGTTTCTCGTCCACCGGCCTTCTGATTAATGCATGACCATTACAACCATCCATCCATGAGCTTATTTTGATCTTCATCAACTTGGGATCGAATTCCATCATGCTGTCGATTGTTAAGCAACATTTCCGAATGGTCGATTTCATATTTTGTGTAAAACCGCTATTATACAAAGGTAGTTGGTACCGATGTCGATACATCTGTGCGACATGGGACCCCCCACTGGCAAAGTGAATTAAATCGTTTTGTTCAAAAACAATAGTCAAACGCCAGTCTTTCATTTGAGACAACCCGTCCAATATCACTAATTGCTAAAATCAAACTAGATATTCTCAATTGTCTTTGTGAAGCTGCTTTGACGACGGCACTCATTGTTTTCATCAACAAGATTTATTCTGTTTGACAATAATGTTCCACAATGCGCGATTTGATCGAATGGCTATCGAAAAATCGAAAAGTTGTGGCCAGCATTGCGAGTAATTATGAAAAAAGTGCAGCATTGTGTACACCGCATCCCCTGTCACAGGCACGAGACTGTTGATAAACTGCCCAGAATCACGAACAACCCTGTCGGTTGCAGGGACTTGGTAGATTTGGCAACATGGTCTTCTTCAAAAAAGTGTATTTACAAAACAAAAGCTCTGCCTCGATAGAGGTTCTTCACTGACGTCACAACGGTCACGTGACTCGGCCATGTTGGCCGTCAAATGGCCGGCGACGACGTCAAAACTGTCACGTCGTGACATTTTGACGTCACGATATGTGTGTTGACGCTGTGTTCATGCCGTGACGTCGCTTGGCATTTTGACGGCCAATATGGCGGCACTTTGTCACCATGGAAGTGTGACGTCACGTGAAGACTTCTATAGCGGGCAGAAAAGTGTCCATCTTCACGTCCGGTGACTTAACAATCACACGAAATTTCTCGCCATAACTTCCAAGATTCTCTGCGATCGTACCATCTGGTTGATCCCATAAAGTGGAAGATATTCTCTGATTATTGGATCAAATCCATCGTGTAATGGCTAATGACTAACGGGGAAGATGACTTCTTGTTACAGTGGATGTTTTACATAAGCTTGAAAACTGATGCCACACTTTGCCATATGGGGAAGGTTCCACACGTAAAAGCTCTCAGGAGAACTGTGGCGGAGATATTTTAGAAAGGTGTATTAACCGATAAGTTGGAAAAAATCTATGGTAAAGGTTGTTGTCTGTATTCTTGAAGTCCGAACGATATTCTACATGTTTTATCCGACCACCACGGGAACACACCGAACACGCAAATCACTGGATATCCAAGTTGAGGAAAATCGACCTCGCGCCTAATACTTAAAGCCCCACAGTATTGAATTTTACGATATTTTCAAAATGTCAGGAGATAGCACAAAGAGGTCTCATAGCCTTGTGAAGGTCCCCAAAATGCTTGTCTGATACGTACTTCAGAGAATCAAGGCCTAGTTTTCAGCACACATTAGAAAAAACGACAGGGAGAGCTCTAATGTATTCAGGTGGAGCGCAGTACATTTTACACTACGGCTGACGTCGTGACGTCGTGCACTGACGTCAAGAATCGCGGCGATGATTTGCGTTTTTCAAATTCAATACAGTGGGGCTTTAAAACGCACCAACATTGGGCTAAAAGTGGCTGTATGCGAGGACAACGAAACTGATAGAGGCTATGTACGTAACCTAGTGTCAAGCCATCCAATTTGGCCAGGATGGATAATTATAATGAAAATATTCAATGATTTGTGTAATCGCCAAGGTCCCGTGGTGGCCGGATAAGCCGTGCTGTACATTATAAACGCAATATGCACTGGCACAGAGAGTTGGCCCGCATGAAGTGGCATTTCAAACTTCGAGTCGCTCAATATAATATCGCGTCAGCTGCATTCATTCCTAGGTGGATGACAATACTTGTGTTCAACTGCATCACAGTTATCATTTGACTAAAAGAATGAAGTCCAACAGCCCCATTCTTTACTGGGAACGACATCGTGTGAAGCTGATAATGAGTAGGTTGCATTTTGATCAAGGTCGAAACATAATTACAATGTAGGAAGGGAACGATTATTTTTATACCTCAACACTTGGTCTGCAAGGATGAAGGAGTTTAGGAAACCCAACACTTGCCCCTTTCTGATAGGCAGTGTTCTCCTAATAGTATATCATAGAAGAATAAAAAAGCTATTATGTTGAGGTTACTAATTCCTATCTTGGTTCACCACGAACAGACCATCTGTCACATGTCACCAGAGACCTGACGAGTACGATTTCACAAGACTGCCTTCATTTTGTACAGTAAAGAAATGGAAACGTTGTCGGCCAGCACCCGGTCGGTCCATTCAGCAGCCCTACTGATCAGGACAAAAGGCAAGATATACGACCGAATCCACCCCTGACCTTGCACAGCTTGGTGTCAATCAAAGAAAAAAATGGAAACAAGATGCCTTGGACGGGTTCCCATATTGCCTTATCGTTTTATCGCTGATGGTACATGTTACATACAGCGATACATTGATTATTAAATACACAGGTGCGATTGCTTGTGACGTTACATGTAATGTGGTCAACATCACAGGATGATCAGCAGATATGCTGGGCTGGTGAGAAATGTTTGCTACCAGCCAATAGAGATGCTTCACGATAAGGTATCACCTTCATGTTGCAGATTCCCTAATATCCCGAAAAAACTGACAGAAATCAGTTGTTTACAAAGCCGACCTGCAGGTGTCGATGACTGTGGAACAAGCATTATATCGTCGCAATTGTGACTGAAAAAAAACAAGTGGAAACATTGAAGTAGCGAGTTTGTAGCTGAAAAAGCTGAAGTGGTAATGAAGGTGACTGAAAAAGTCTTGAGATGTAGAAATGGCTATAAATAGCTGAGGGAAACAATATTGGGGTAAAGAAGCTGAAGTGGAAACGATATAACTGAAAAAAAAACGATGTTTGTTGTTGTTCAGCCAGAGTTGTTTGAGTGTAAGACTCCAGGGCTGGGTTGCACAAAACTCATGTTAGCGCTAACATGATGTTAGCGCTAACATCATGTTAAATGACGTAAAATGACAATGGATTTTGACGTCATCTAACATAAAAGTTAGCGCTAACACCATGTTAGCGCTAACATGAGTTTTGTGCAACCGGCCCCAGGTTGGTAGATAATCATCAACGCCAAACAAGGGGCGCTTCGTTAATGCAAGGCAGAGATAGATAAGTATAATTATGAATAAAACTCATGATAAAGCACAGGGGTATGTACATGTATTTGTGAGAAAGTATAATGACGTAGCATACAGTATATAGATAGATTACTAAAGTTTTATTTGCTATTATCAAATTACCATTCAGTGTGGTTCACTTTCAAAGGAGACCTACACTCATAGCGGACTGTTATTGAAAAACTTGATACAGACTAGAATCTTTTATATGGAAACTATATTTCATGCAGCGGTAAACATCAGCATGCCTCCCCTCTTTGGTCTTTTTACTTCAGTTCTGAAAACTCCACGGATCTGTGCACAGATTGGATAAAACATGGACTCCTCTGTCCCCTACCGATCTATCCCTGGGAAATTCTGGCCACCCCGCCGTGCGAAAATTATTCATCGTGGTCCCCCGCTGTGATAGACTGCCACTGGTACAATCCCACAATTCATTAAAAACAAAATGATAGTCAAATCAGAGGGGTTTTACAGCTGATTTATTTTTCACGTGGACAATGGACACTTTGGGTGGGATGTCTCTCTATCTCTTGCGATGACACCTCCATGTCCGCCCGTCTGTCAATCATCATACAATGAAAAGCCCCTCTATAGTCCTCTTATCCGCTCGATTTACCGATAAAGTCCTCTTTAGGCCAACTTTGTAAGAGAATCTTGTGAAAAAGCTTTGGCTGTTACTGTCTGAGTTTATCATTTGTCGAGAGATCGAAAGATTAAATTTGACCTTTCACTTGTTAACAGTTGTGTTGTCGTGTAGTCTGTCAAGACGTTTTAGACAGAAAATCTGATGTGATCAACATTTTAATCTGAAAGTTTTGAAGCTAATGTGACTCTCACATAGGTCAGTCGGATTTTAGGCGCAATCAACCTTCTCATAAACTACAAGTCATGCATGACGTATATGTAACGTCGCTTTGTTGAGTTGCGCGTTTTGCCCCCAGTTTTGCGTCACGATGTCGACGTCAGTAATGGCGGACATTGTTGAAGTTACGTCCTGGAAACCACGAATTTCGTATTAACTGGAGTTTAACGTGTCCTTGCGAAACTTCTACAGGATGCGCGTCACGTCTTGTCTTTGGACCAACACCGTCCGAGTCAGGCTGAGATATTCGTGTCTGGACTGTTGCTATAAAACAAATCTAAACTATTTAGTAAATAGATGAATCGATGAACGTGCACCGGTTGACGGCCAAGGGTTGCTGTAGAACCCGTTGGAATCCTTTCATTAAGAATGAAGACTCGGTTGGATGTGTTTCCATTAGATAAACTGCTTAATTGGTTATTGACAAACCCCCTGCAATCAGATTTTAATGATAGTTTTATTAATGTATTCTAATTACGACAAGGTAAATATACCTAGCATGCAGGCTTCTTCTTGAATGAAAACGTTGACAACCTTGTGGTTAATACTGAGATGAACCTTGAGCGAACTACATGTAGATATCAGCTGACAAAATACATTTTGGGGTGGCTGTTGTTTGCAGGAAACGCCGGAAAAAGCAAGTTACGGGGAAGGGGAGGCAGAAATCAACAAAACAGGAGAAGAATGGTGTTCATAAAGAAAAAGCAAATAAGAAATCGTACATGTATATCGCAGCGATCTCTTTGCTCTAATACAGCGTGTTTCGCTGAAAAGTGATTCAAAAACGTTCACATGACCGCAAGCAGATGAAATTAGGGAGTTTAAGGGTAGATACTTCTCCGTTTTGCGCTTTGCGCTTGTGCGTTCCCTATGTTTATGTGTGGTACCAACAATAAAATTACTTTTTCACTCACATAGGAAACGGACAAGCGCAAAGCGCAAAACGCAAATATGGCCTTAAGAAATCAAACGATAAACGTTAACTTTACGACAACGTTATTTTTCATACTGCGAATTCACCAGATTATATATTGCATTTTCGGTACAAAAATAACGTTGTCGTAAAGTTAACGTTTATCGTTTGGTTTCTTAAACTCCCTAATGTCAATAAGTCATTATATTCACAACAGTTACTCAAAGTTCGCTGTTCGCTGTAGCTCCGGAGTTTGGGAGTTCATTTTTATTTGACCCTTGGACCAATGTCATAGGATGAACACAAAAAGACTTCAGATAAATAAAGCACGGGATAATAAAGCATCTCAAATTGAATTGAATGCAGAAAAATGTCGTTGAATAGCAGGAGTTTCACGTCACGGCCGTATTTGCTCGATTCTCATATGTTTTGCAATAACAAATATAACGAAAAGCCATTGTTGAACCGTCAACGACCTGACACATGAACAGCAAGATGGGGGACGCCGTCCCACACAGAGGGGAGCGTCAGCACTCGTAAAATAACCAGAAGAACACGACAAGAAGCTCTATAATGACCTTTTCTACGGGATGAAAATATTTTTCAAATAGTTTAATGCTCCAGATGCTATGGTACGTCTTGAATTAGTCTGCCCTCTTCAGCTCTATTGCTTCCAGATTGATTGACAGTCTCCTTGACAATCCTATTGTGGCAAAGATAAAACAAAATGCAATTGGCTAAACTTAGAGTCACATGTTAGATTCTTTCATCCTCGTTAGCATTGTTCTCATAACAATGTAGATTAAACGTTACTAACCCAGGAGAGCCCATCTCAAGTTACACTTAAGTTAGCTATTCATTTGCCTAAGCTTCCGTCTTCACAACATTTCTTTAGCAGGATTGCCAGCCTGTGCACTTGATCACTGCCTAATTTGCCTCTAAAGACCATGGTCATTTAACATCAACCTCTAGACTCTTGTCAACCCACTAGATTTCATCTTGCTTGAAGAGTTTCGGATCAAATTTTAAAACTATCAGAAGTTCAAATGTCAACATATCTATCATCTGGCTGAAACTTTGTTGCATGGGGTGATTAGAACTTTTCCTGGAAGCAATTTAAAGGTCTGCCCCGTCTGTGTGAATACACTTCAATGGCGAATCCTAGTTTTCAAAAACGAAGGCAGTCGTTTTAAGTGATCGTATCAGGCAGTCATGTCCTTCTATGTAGGCCCCGTCTCACCGCCGGCGACAAAAAGCGACGCGTCGACATGAAAAAGAGGTGGCTATGCGACCGAGTGTCTCGCGGCATCTGCGGTTTGCAGCATCAGTGTTGTCGGTGGTTGCTGAAGGCAAGACGTCTGTACAATCACTGGAGTACAAGCGCTCAGGGCCATCGTAACCCTGTATTCACGCTTAAAATGTTTCCACTTATTTTCAACCGTTTGGCCATGTTATCAGTCCTTGATTGCAGTCGTTACTTTACGCATTCAGTTCTCTCAATGGAAATCCGTAGGATATCTTCAGAACAAGAAAGTTTCACATAACATTTTGATATTGTTAATGAAATTAGTAACGCCCGATAAGAACTTCCAGTAAAATATTTGTAAACTTGCGGCTATTTTCTTCCGCATTAAAATGCCTCTGTTCAATTGAGATGCATTTTATTTTAATGGTGGCTTCAGGGAGGACCTCGGGCCAAACACAGGACGCCCAGGGCTGTCTTATTCCACACAAAAACAATCCGCCTTTTTCCGGGATATGTCGTGAATAGAAAGTTCCCAAAATCCCAGTTACCAGAATGATGTTTAGAAGCAACTCGATGTATAACGGGCATGTCTAGGTCGAACGTCTGAAGCGAAACAAAAACAATAATCCAAAGTCTCTAAACTTGAGTCTAGTAGCAACTTGAAACAATTTGTAACTTAATTCAAACACTGCGCCTTGGTTAGATACGAAATCGAAGCACTTCAACATTAAAATTTTAAATTTCCGTATGAATAATAAAGTGTTGGTTATCTAGAAGATGATAAAAATGTAAAAACTCCATTAAGATGCACATCCTCTGAACCGATGGCACAAAACTCTTTCTTATTGAAATGTTATATCATGTTATAGAACGTTTTTTACACGAAGAGCGTATCGAATAACTGCTACAGGATGAGGAGTGTATGACGATATATCCGAGAAAGACTAAAGTATATTATTCAACATTCTCTGCGGGGCTATAAAGAACTATGCATATTTACGGAAATTATACCAAGTTAAAGAATTTAAACTCTTTATCAGCTGATGGCAATGGCCTTAGCACGATGTTTACTGTAACAGCAGCAGTGAATCTAGACAACAGTAATGCAAACTGAAGCCAGGGGATTCAAGTTTTTTTGAGGGCCTGGCGTAGCAATCAGCTTCCGGCTGCCCTTGTGGTTTTTTCCAACTATGTTCGACGAAGGACCAAGATGTTGAATACGAACACCAATGACCAATTCACTTAGAATACGTGTACTCGTTTGTTTCTGAAACATTTCGGGGACATTTGTTCCATGGGGTAAGGAGATTTTGCGGCATAAATCTGCTTTTAATTCATCCAACTAAATATGTGAAGAAAGTTGGTATTTCCGGTTGTGGCATTCTTTACAGAAAAACACGACTTTTCGTCTGCACGACGATGGTTGTGCAGCTCCAAATAACGCTAACTGGCCTAATTCATGTTTGCTACGTCTCCATGTGCAGACAGAGACAGATTTTAGGCTCATCCGCTAATGGTTTCTTTGTCACGAATATCTTCCTTATTTGGATCATGGAAGACAAAGTGAGCTGTTAGCTGGAATTATAACTAATATTAAGGCTGGTTTTGGAGATATTAAAAGCATTGACGCCATCCAATACGGAATGACCCGGTAAAATGGCAGATAAGTGGCTAGTAAGGGTTGGTACCACGGACAACTTGGCACCCTTTATTTAACCACAAGTTTCCCCACAGTGGGAGTTAATTAATCGTATAACTTCTAACAGAATGCTATTACACCTAGAACATAGCTAAACCTATTAATAGGCGCCAGTAAATGACATCGGTGACACGACACCTCGTTTCACATCATTTACTAAACTTTCTAACAACAAGTTTTCTGTTTTTACAAGTTGGTAAGAAGACTGTATAGACGTTTTCATAGAAAATTAGGTGGTTGACCAACAAACAACCGAGAAAATGACAAACATTTAGTTACATACTTGGACACGAAATTCGTGGTCACATTGATAACCTATTATGTAGCACACTCGATGGTTCTGGATGATCGCATGACAATAGATGTGTTTTGCATAATTGAGTTCCGGTTGTTAGAAATAACCTACACCATACTGAGATTTTAATATTATACGCATATTAGATGAATATTTAGGATTCCTTAGAGTTTTACGATAGGGTGGAGCACGTATTTCTCGTCACGTTAACGGCATGAAATCTGTCTCGGTTTCGTGTATGATTATCTGGCACTCCACATGATGATTAACCCGGTGAAGATGTCCATGCATGTCATTATTTACAAGGACCATTCAGATTCTCCCAATGTTTCAAGACATTTTCTTTTAGTGTTTACAACATCTGGAGTAGGGCCTGAGAGTGGAAACTCTGACTGTACATCATTAATGCATATTTACTCGAGAGTATTGGACCCTTAGAAAGCTACGCAACCATTGAGAAGTTGTGCAAAAATATCGGTGGTATTAATCTGTTTGGAAAAATGCAATACTATGTATGACTAGTCATGGGCACTTGCCAATTTCAATAGTATTGGGAGAATAAACTATGTACAGTCATTGACAAAAGTTTATCTCCACCTGACATCTTGAATATTTCAAATACTACTGGACCAATTTTAACACGGTTTGTTGCACAGGAAAGTATATCTTGTTGCTCATATTTCTGCATTAAAACTTTGGATATTCGGAAATATCGATATTATGTAATAGCTCATCAGAAAAAAACACTAAAAATCAACATTGTTATTACGTAATTTTTTTGTGATTTTTGTTGCAGTTCTGGTAGAGTGGAACTTTCTAAGGAATTTGGGCTTTGTTTCATCAAAATATGTTGAGCGGTTGCTGAGATATCTGCGATTATCAAAATTTCGATAATTTGAAAATTTCCAATTTTTCACAAAATTTTGATATCAGTGGACAGAGCTCACTTCAAAACGTAGAAGTACGAAGTTTTGGAACTTTTAGCATAAACCGGTAAGCAGTTAAGCATGTTTGATATTTTTGATATTTTGACAAATATGCAATATTACTGCCCAAATAACGCAAAAAAGTTCCAAAATTTTGTAAACCCGTGTTCTGAGGTCAGCTTTATCTAATGGCATCAAAATTACCTGAAAAGCGTGAAAATCTCAAATTATCAAAATTTTGATAATCTCAGATATCTCAGCAACCACTCAACATATTTTGATGAAACAAAGCCCCAAATCCTTAGAAAGTTCCAATCTATCAGAACTGCAACAAAAATCACAAAAAAATTACGTAATAACAATGTTGATTTTTAGTGTTTTTTTCTGATGAGCTATTACATAATAACGATATCTCCGAATATCCAAAATTTTGATGCAGAAATATGACCAATAAGATATACTTTCATGTGCAACAAACAGTGTTAAAATTGGTCCAGTAGTATTTGAAATATTCAAGATGTCAGGTGGAGATAAACTTTTGTCAATGACTGTACATTACAATGTTCTGTACTGTGTGACTTCTTTTAAAACCTGTCTTAGAGCAGGGACAGAGCTACTACTGAAGTAGTGATTTGAATTACATGTATACGGGCCGTATTCTAGAAGCTTCCTTAAATAAGGCCTTAACGCTAAGGTTTACCTTTAGCTAATAGGGAGTTTAAGAAATCAAACGATAAACGTTAACTTTACGACAACGTTATTTTTCATACTGCGAATTCACCAGATTATACATGTATACTGCATTTTCGGTACAAAAAATAACGTTGTCGTAAAGTTAAGGTTCATCGTTTGATTTCTAAACTCCCTATTGTTTGCAGCCACGGCAAAATACAAAAGGTTAAAATGGACTTCAGAATTAAGGAGGCTCCTAGAATACGGGCCTAGCAGTCGCGTACTTGTTCACGTAGGCCTATATTTCGTTAGGCTCCAGTTCCATAGAGCTCGCGTTGACACTTTTCACGCGCCACGCTTCACGTTTTCCTTTCGTTCCTCGATTCAGTGCACAACGAGACACACATTACCTGTCCTGTGGCATGCTTTCTCCGAGGAACGAAAGGAAAACGTGAAGCGTGGCGCGTGAAAAGTGTCAACGTGAACTCTATGGAAATGGAGCCTTAGAAAACACTGTTTTTCTTGCCGAAGACAAAATGAGATCAGTATTTTGTCTTTTCCATCGCCTTTTTCAAAAATCTGTTTTGTACTTTGAAATAATTTTCGACAATTAAACACATTCAGATGTCACCAGTTGTTCTTGCCAGAAATTAACTTTATTTTCCTATCAGAACGTGCGATTATTTAGAGGAAAGACAGTTGTTTTTTTTATTTGAAAGAAGTAGTTTTAGTTGCGTCTTTCTCAGTGTTCTGAAGTCTACCGGTTATAATTTTTTGTTCTCTATCAACGTCATGTTTGGTAGCTTTGCAGCAGTAACGCAGCAGATAGAGAGATATAGGTGATTAAGATACTTTGAAAGAAGGTTGACAGTAGAAGGGTCGGTGAAGGGCAAATGTAATACATACCATAACAACGAAATCACCTAAAAATGAAGTAAGCAAAGCCAAATCCGCAAATACGGTGATTTCCAGAAATGACAGATGGTGAAGCATACGAGAACGGTGTTGAACGACTTTGGCACGAGTGCGCTCAGCAAGGGTAACATTTATACTCCTCGCCTGGAGTTCATAGAATAGGAAGATGGACACAGATGATGCTGGTTGAATAAATTTCTTTGAACACCATGAATAGACCGGGAGAATATTTCACTTAACCTTGCTGTGGTACCCTAGGAGCAGGCGGGACGTCCTGGGACCCTGATCAGCCTTGCATGACCGTGTCCGACTCAAAAAGCAGAGACAGTTATAGATTCACATAATTGAATGATCCTGCCCAGGTCGACGGCTGAGATGCAGAAAAGGTGAAAACGGTTACAATAGGCTACAACGAAACATTTTCTTGAAATAAAAACCCACAAGAAGCTGATGTTCGACATTTGCACAGATGGGAAACATCGAAGACACAACATTAGGCAACACGACGAAGTTTTCGCAGGTAGGTTTCATTTCAGATTTGGTGTTCGAAAAAAAGCTTTGACGAAGTACGTAGTTGAAGCCAACATGGAACTCTGGCTACTTTCAACAAAAAAACCCCTAAAATACCCTGAGTGTTGTCCATTCTGCCAAGAACTGTGGTAACTTTGAACAGTGTTGACTAAAAACCAACAACCAAACTTTTCGACCACCAATGATCACGGTCACCTGCTATTCCAATCCTTGCCGATCTTTATGCGCAACCTGGCGATCTGATCTCAAATCTCACAACTCATGACTTGCCACAAGAAGGCTGTATCTACATGTATGCAAAACTCAACTATTTGTTTGCAAACTTTAGGTCAGCCATACTATTTACCACAAGCACCAAGCGAACTCGTCGATGTCATATTTGTGCGCAGCCAAAGCTTTGTCCATGTTCCCTTTCAGCTGTCTTAACTTGTAGAATTCATGTTGAAGAGAAAGTGTATCATTCTATAGGACTAAAGGAACACAAAAGTTCTATCCAACTGCGCCAAAGTAATGCTTACTTCTAAAAGTTGAACCTAGATGTTTATCGTTACCTCCCTGTATAACAAATTTTCAAAGCTGATTCGAACGGGGTGGTTTTTCTTTCGACAGACTATTCAAAATAGTATGTTTGATTCTGCCTTGCTGTGTCTGTAGTGAAGAATACGTTGTTTGTAAAGAACCTTTGTAGCCTTATAAGTTGAAATTGAATGATGATTTGTATCCAACTCAGATGGTTTTGGTGATAATAAAAGTCTTTTCTGATCATAGTATCACTGGCAATGAATGAAGATTGACGTGGTTCTTAAGGGTGCACTTGGAAGGTTTCCACCTCCATGAAGGTATCTTCAACCTGTTAGAAAATAAGGGAAATGAGCGGTAGATTACGCTGGTCTGTCTGCAAATGCTGGTGGAGATCGAGAAATGTTGTTCTGTCGCCTTATATGAGGAGAATTTTAGAGATCGTCCCGCTTACGGTAACAATAGAACGGAAACGCTATTTGATAATTTACGTTGAAGACAAATGAATTGCGTCAAATTTAGTTCTACATTAGCGGGGCGATCTCGGAGACGCTCGTCGAATAATGTAACAGCATTTCTGGGAGACGTGAATTTCATGCTGGAGGAACCTGGGCATCGAACCCGCATGCTCAGTAGTATCAACCCTTACGTTGTCACTGCATCATTCTGACACTCAAAATGGGACATTGGGGTAAACCAGCTCATTGGTTATTTTGCAAAACAGTGCACAACTGCTGAACAAACGCAAAGAGCAAAATGGGTGGGAAAGTGGATAAATTTAGATTTGAAATCTAGAGATAAGGAAAAACCATTAACGCACGGATATTGTATCCATCAGAGGGCTAACAAACAGGACTTGATGTGGCTATTGTCTGAGTGAGGACAGCTCCGACACCAGAGCGCTTCCTTGATTGTTTTGCCCAGCGGGAAGGCGAGACACGTCGATCAATGAAGCAAACATAAGCGTCAACAACAGCACCAAAGATTTAAATATTTGGCGTGCCAAAATTGCCCATAATACGGTAATTGCTGACGATAGATTGTGGGTTATGATGGCTGTCAACGGTTCATGGTCTTTTCCTCCGTGACTGACAGCGGACACAGTCTACTGAATCTTACTTACTTCAGAGATAATCCGCCTGGTAAAATTACCACTCGGAAACACTATAAACATTTGTGTTATCGTAAGGATGCACGGTCATATACCCCGAGACAATATTCAGTCGAGTCGCTCACGAATTCTCGTCTTTTTTGTTTATTGTCGTTCAGCGCCTACAGAAAATTGCTAGTTATTGGAAAACCACTCGAACTAATGTTGAGTAGTTTGTTATTTCGGTAAAATAAGCATCAAAACAACGTGATGACCATTTTGTTCAAACCGTGAAGCAGAAAATTGACGTAGTGAAGCAAAAAATTGACGTAGTGACGCTGAGATCTTAATTTTCCGACGCCGGTCGCGTATATTAGACAAAAGCAGAGACACTAGAGGTGTCTAAGCCAGTTAAAGTTGATTTTTCCCAAGAGAAAACTCTAGGCATCATTAAGAGTGTGGAATCAAATTCTAAACTCTACATTCCCCTCCCAGAAAACTAAATGGCTGAGGATGTCGTGCTGCCCTCTTTTGGTGACTCGTTTGGACGATCACTGTCCTGACCATTTTGTTCTGGAAATCGAACCAGCGATCAACCTAACATTAGAGATTGTCGTTGATCAGAGTCTTGTGAAATGTACCAAGATTTGGGCTTCACTTTCCACGATCCCCCAGCTGCCTCTCACAGCTCCTAAATAAAAAAAGAATATTTGATAGGTAAAAGACACATGGTGCAACTTCAAGTGCCTCGAATTGGTCTCAGAAAGATCAATAGCTCAACACACGCTTGGCTAAGTCACAAATACGAAAATGTAACCTGATATTAGAGCCTGTTTGAGACTGTCAAACAAATTCAAAATGAAAAGGGGATGATAAAGATGGGCACGTTGCCTGGAGGACAATAAGACAATAGACAGATACTGGTGGATTGTTTGTGTTTGTCCTAAGTGATTCTGTGACGGTAAATGGGCACTAGACAGTATTATCGGCTTTGGGAGACGATTTGGCTACTTGACACCGCAGTATTCGACTCAAGGGGTCTTTAGCAAATTAAAATCTCCACACTGCTCGCGGGTATTGTCCGTGGGCTGAATGTCCAAGAGCCATGAGACGTCAGTTTGATGACATGTGAGTGACAGACAGGCCAACCCGCACAGGATGCAATCTGGGGAACTTGATTTGGCGATAACTTTTGAACCCCTGGGGTTGGCAAGAATGCCAAGAAAGTCCAGGGAGCCGACGTGGGCACCACTTAAGGCGTTCCAGGGCAAGCATCCCCGATCCCCTCTGACGATGTCACGCTCTGTCATGGTCCATGAAACGATTTGTCAATCTTAGCCTTGTGTTCAAGGGTTTACCATTACGTTTTTAGGTCAAACCCTGATGATTCACGACAAAACCCAGATGTAGTGTAAAAATCATGTGATTTCTCCCAGGGTCCCTGGGTTTCTTCCCGTCGGGGTTTCGATGTCGAATGGCGGACCCGTCCCCCGTCATGTCGCCGGGTCTCATTATCAGCCTGCATTCACGTCCATACATGACTGCAGGAATCCCTAGTACATTTTTGCATTCGACCACACGTACAGCTTCACAGAATGGAAGGCCTCATCCTATAGGTGTACCCTGTGGTCACATGCAAGTCGCGAACCAATCTTGTGGAACGACTTCTAATCTTGAAGACAATGCAAACAAAAGTGCAACGACTACCCATCAGTCCCATTAAGTTAGATTGAGGAAGACCAGCAATTATGAAAATTGAACTCGACTTTAATTTCTTATTCATAAAGAGCAGAAGTTTACACTGATGTCTAATTAAAAACGATCAGAGAACATTAAGACTGGTTAGATAATGATCACAACCATTCCCTCCCGGGATCCAGCAACGCCCTCAAGTCATCAAATCCTCATGTAGCTTTATATTGGAAAGAAATTGACTCGAGTCAATGACCAATGATTACACTAGCCTTAATTTACACATGTTAGAAGAATTAATCTGAACATGTCAGGCTAATAGATTTATCTGCAATGTCAATCAATCGTGGTTTGTTTAAGTTTGACGCGTGGCTCTGGGATCTGGAGGACATTGGGGAACTGATGAAAATCATCGCGCAGTTGCGACGAATAATAAAACTACTTCACATGTACATGTTTCTTCAGTGCATTTTCAAGTACACAGATATATTTGGTTGATGCTTGC
The DNA here is from genome assembly GCA_002633025.1 of Notospermus geniculatus. Classification (NCBI taxonomy): domain Eukaryota; kingdom Metazoa; phylum Nemertea; class Pilidiophora; order Heteronemertea; family Lineidae; genus Notospermus; species Notospermus geniculatus. Next base: position 488,131 of record NMRB01000043.1, read on the forward strand.
TTTCAGCAACTGACACTGCCTGCATAAGATGATGGTGGGGATCTCTACAGTAGTTGTGGTGGTCGAGAAACATCCTCAAAAATCCTTGAAGTAACTTGCATAGACCTACTCCGTCATGTCCGTGTTCAATCTGTATCTCTCTGTAATTACGTAGGCCCATTCATGCAAGTAATGCACAGCACCATTTGTAACGTTATCAATCATGTCAATGGTTGATATCAAAATGGCTTCATCCTGCTTCTTTGGGACAAACGTTTTTGGACCCTGAACCCAGTGTGCTCCGGAAAGATATGGAATAAACGGAAAACTAATCAGAAACAACAGCAGCTTGGAATAAATTCAAAATTTTGCTTCAGGTAAAGCGCAATGATTCACAGAAGCTCGACTTCCCTGAGGTCAAAACGCAAGACAGAACTGGCGGTTTTAATGCCACGCAAATGGAGTTAATTTAACTTTATAGGCGTCTTTAATTCGAAAATTCGCCACGTTTTGAAGCAATTAGGGAGTCCAAGGATGATGAAAGTGTAATCTAGTGGTGATTAGTAGCCGAGAGGCAGAGAACTAATTTTGTTAATGCCATCGCATCTTATCATTATAAAGGTATTAACTGCTTTTGAATCAATGAGAATAAAGAAAATAAAAGCAGTTGGCTGCGTTGTTAAATTTGTAATGAACTGAGGTATTGTTTAATCAGAAAAACGAAGTGATGGTTTGTTTTCCTTACCAGAGTGAGAATATTTATTATGGCCTCCAGACTTGGTTTATAAAGTGATTTTGTTGAAATGAAATGAACAGATGATTATTGGGTGGTTGATCAGCCACCAAAACTAAAAAAATAGTTGGAAGTGAAGTATTGGTGCTGAAATCTGACTGGAGCTGATGGAATAGATTCGTCGTACGAAATGATAGACTGAAAGGAAGGTGTGTTGGAATATTTTCATCAGGTGGAAATGGTGTAAGTTGAGATAAGCATGTCGAAACGGCAGTGGTAAAAAATCACTTGTGCCACGGATGGTTTCCATATCATACGAAGTTAAACAGGGGGTTCATCGCTTTTTACCATTTTTGTGGGCTACTGGGTGGTATTATGATATAAAAAACAGAGAGAAGTGACCGTCAGTTCACCTCCTGTAACTTATATTATAAGTAGTCCACCTGTTGAGGGAGCCAACATCCTTCTTCATGACATAACATGGAGAGGGAACACCTGACAGGTCGTCACCTCAACGGACACCATTCACAATACTTCAGACCATCTCGTCAACATTGCACAAGATCTAAATTAGATAATTACAATCTGTCAACTATGATTCGGCATTGACAGTTAGTCTTAAAATCTCCTTCACCATCTCGTGTCGTATAAGTGTCTCGTTATTCAATACCTTGTCTGCCTGATTGGGAGGATGACACGGACTTACCGGAAGATAACGGAAGTCTGGACCGGAAAATAACTTGCTCGAGTCACAAGTGGGCCTAAAATAGTCGGTTTGGATGTTTTCTAGAGGATGGATGATGATTGTCCTGTCAGTCAGAGGAGCTGAAGTACCCTATCATCTGTTTGGAAGACGTTTTTACCCTACACAGTTTCCGTAACTTTGGGTCCTATATCGCAAGTGGCCCTTGGCCAAGAGGGCCAAAAAGGAAACCTGTAGAATAGTGGGTGATAAATAAAAGTAGAATACATTGTTTGCGATGTTTACTTTTCACACGAATATCAAAGGCAAACTGATGTTTTTGTTTCCTCTGGACAGAAATGAAATTTATGATAACTGCATCAGCTACCGTAGGCCTAGCTCATTGAAAAGCATGTTGGCAGACTTTGGTACCGTTAGAGGCCGCGTTAGCGGTCCTCGAACGTCATTTTGGATGACGTTGTGGCGTGCACTTCTGCTTTATGACGTCAAATTTCGTGGCATTATAGAAGCGCTAACTGGTATCTTAGCTATTTCTTAGTAAGAACTTGGTAAGAAAAATGTTAGTAAAATTTTTCTGATAAGATTATTACAAGAAAAATCTTAGTAAGATTTTTCTTACCAATATCTTTGTAAGAAAAATCTTTGATGCTGTTTCTTGTAAGAATCTTATAAGAAAAAATCTTAGTAAGATTTTTCCTGTAAGAATCTTATAAGAAAAATCTTAGTAAGATTTTTCTTACCAATATCTTTGTAAGAAAAATCTTCGATGCTGTTTCTTGTAAGAATCTAATAAGAAAAAATCTTAGTAAGATTTTTCCTGTAAGAATCTTATCAGAAAAATCTTACTAAGAAATAGCTAAGATACTTACTAAGAAAAATATAAGATTATTAGTAAGATTCATGTCCTGGGACGGCAGTAAAGTCTCCCATTTCCGCAGTTCCACTCTCTGTTGTCTCTTTTATAACAACAGTTGTCGGTCATCATCCTGACCGACCAATCAGCCGCAGCCATGACAACCGTTTCCACATCGCATTCTAAACCTAGGATTTCAAACAAAAAACAAAGTTTTTTCCCAATAATGTTTTATCAAGCTTTCGAAAACCTCTAAGAACGAACCCACCCCTGGGAGACCAATTACAAGCGGAAAAAGATGTTTTGCAGTCGGCACACGTATGCTTTTGGCCATAATTACCCTTTAACGAAAGTCTGCGACATACAGAGAGCGTGTCGGGCGTCACAGGAAACATGACAGGCTGTCATGGCGTAAAAAAGACGTCTGGCTTCCCCGGTACATTACCGTGCCTCTTAGCCCGGGGTGGCAAGATGCTCACTTCGAAATGGGTCAAAGCTATATGTAAGTTCTATAAATACGTCTAAAGCGGAAACTGGATTAACTCCTGTCATGATACACGGTTCATACCCCCCGTGAACTACTTTTTCAATGCGCTGCATCGCTCCCGGCGGCTGCACAGCGTTCCATGATATCTTTGTAATCCTCCGCAGTTAAGGAAACTGTCGACTGTTGACGCACGCATCACGCCATCTCGACAAGAAAAGAACGAGAACTCGCCTCTAGAAAAATTACACGTTTTATTAAAGGTAACCGCTGGATACCGTAACTTATTCATCTTATCCCGATGATAATTTCATTTTCACCCTTTGACGTGATGCGTAACGACCCTTTGAGGCTTGACAATTGCCTTTTCTCATTAGCGCTGATTGCCTTACTCGCTGGCCGCGCGGCTAATCCGATTAAAAGTTCCGAAATGTACAGGTACTTAGTGGAAATTCAATTAGCTTTGGCTTATTGTCTCTGTTTGCCACAGCGCCTTGCTGTTGACAAATATACGTAGATCGCCGTAGAAAATATTTATCGGGGTTGACGTGGTGTCGTTTGAGGAAGGTGGACGGTAACACCTTGATGGAAACCTGGACTTACCCCTTACCGTTCCTGGCCAAACTCGGCCGGCTCAGCTAATTGAGTTTCCTAGTAAGTAATAGAGTTAGTTATGGTAATGTAATAAGCGAAAATTACTCTGAGATTAGTAGTTTGACCTGTGCATATATCTGAGTTAGAGGTATTAGTTGAAACATAAGACATCTTCTTCTTATAATTACCACAAAGCTGAGCTCCCTCGCTTCAGAAGGTAATTGGTGGTAGAGTCTATTTCTGATCTCATCTTTGCTGGCTGTACTAATTTAATTGTCGGGAGGAAATACCTCTAATGATGCGTGGTGCATGATTACATAACAGACACGCCTAACCTTAATGTAAAAACTAACGCTTTTGTAAAAAACTCCAGCGCCAAAGCAGGGTCCAGCGCATGCCTAGTCGACGCCATTTTCTTTGTAACAGCTAAATGTGAAGGGAGAGCCACCTTTCAAGTATGGCTTTCCTTTTTAAAGGACCGAGTCTCAAGCACCTTTGACCCAGCCAGTACGACTGTGACTGTTGATAAACTCAAGGAACAGCCTCTTCACAACATCATTTGATCCTTTCAGACCAGCGGAAAGCAGGCCAATCCAGGAGTTCGTCAGCGTGTGGCGAACCTGTAAGATTTTGGAGACGAATCATTCTTGTTACGGGGAAGCAGGAAAGGGAGTAAGAAATAAAAGTGGAAAATAGGAAGTGGGAAATTTTGGAATTTTGCGCGAATTTTTCAATTTCTCAAATTGTGAGAAAACTTTTTCTCATTTTGAGAAATATCGCCCGAAAAATCCGATGTCATTTCATTTTAAGAAAATGTCTCAAAATGGGAAAAAGTGTTCTCACAATTTGAAAAATATTGAAAAATTCGCCCAAAATTGCCAAATTTCCCACTTCTTAGTTTCCACTTTTATTTCTTACTCCCTTACAAGAGAATTGAGATATGTGTTTTGAGTTTGCGACATAAGAGACGATGTCAAACTCCTGATTGGCAAGGTTGGCCAGACTGACTGTCATCAATAAGACACGAAGCAATCAAGTCATAATCATGGTATAACAATGTGGGGACAATTAGGTAGTTTAATGATTACCAAGAGAGGAATGGTTACAATAATGAAAGCAACTTCAATCTGATCACTGTGTGGCTGGGTTATCAAATTTGTAGCTGAGAATGAAAAGTTAATTAACAAGATTGGATTATAATAACGTTCATCTACTGTTGGCCGGCTGAACCAGGTCTCGCGTGGATTGAGACGTCACAACACCGGTGACATTCCCATCATGGTGGGAGGGAGAGTTGCCACTTTCTCTTCATTTTATTTCTCCCCCATTAGGGTCTCACTCTCTCGGGGGTTCAACTTGCCACAGACGTTGTAACCGCGACATCCCGCGGCTGAAATCATGATTAAATTAAAATATCAATTGGTGACTTTGTGGTTTATGGTTTTGATATTTTGTATTGTATTTTTGATGGATTGCAAAAGTTGAAACTAAAAAAAGTACCTGTCCCTATGGGCTATCTTACTTTGAATGCGATCCCGTTAAACGATGCGCGAATCGAGATCGCATCTACCTCAGAACGTACGGAACTAATTAGACACTTTCGTCACAATTATTTTCGTATTTTCCGTTCAACCTTCCAATCACGACAAAAGATGAATTCACGGGCTCCGCAGAAACCGTTACCTCAACGACGATAACTACCGGGTTTGCCTTTCAACGCGGTGACTCCAATTTGCCATTGGCTACCGATTAATAGCGATAATGATTTTATTTGTTCAGAAAATATTTGTCACTAAAGAAAAAAGCGCTAATCAATAGCATCCGCTGTATTCAAAGTATTTGCTCACCGTTCTAAAGCATGTCAAATATCGCAGATTGAAGACAAGGAAGCGAAATTAGAGCATGATCGAGGTAAGCTACAGCCCTCATTTAACCCCATTAAAGGTAATTTGCAGCCACGATCCACGGCGCTCGCATCCTAATATTTGCTTCCGCACAAGAAAACGCCGCTTGATTATGGAGGTCTGATGACGGTGATTTACTCTGAAATGGTCGTCGGACCGATCACTAACGAGGGATAGCTTCTGCGGTGTATCGACAGGGCCGCCTCCCCGCTGACTCCACGGATTGAGATAGGACTGGAGACAGGAAGTCACCTACCATCGCTTGAGAATGCTCACTGGCGTATCTCAGGAAGGCGGTATCTTGGGTAACCCTTGAATGACGAGTGACACCAAACGATTGCAAGAAATATCTCAATGTTTATTTTAAGCTGGCTACACTACAAACTGGCAGCGACTGCCGCGGGTAGGCCTCTCGCAGGAGCTCACAGACATGGGTAGCAGAGGTGAGGCCCCACCCCTCCGTCAGGTCAATACAAGAGCCCACCAAACTGGCCAGTGACAGGCAACCTGCGTGCCACTTTTGGACACTTGTGGTGGGTGATTTCCGCAGTGTGTGCTCTCAGCATATGGTGTAATTCTCAGGATTATGATGATAATTTTTGTTGGTAGTGAAAAGATATCGTAAGCCTGTTCTGTTCTTGCTGTGTAGCAACTGTTCACCAGTCTTAATATGGTACAGTTATGTGCATTTCCCAGCCAACTGTACATGTGTGCATGTAATGTCCCTGACTTGAAGAATACAATGCTTATACAGCAAGCGAGACGTTGTTTACTTAATCTGATCCTGGCCACCGACAGTAATTTTTCAGATAGTGGGGTAGGGTGTTCGGTGAAAGACGTGAAGTAGGTCACTGACCAATCACTCGGTTATACTGAGAAACAGACAACTGACTGGAAATTCAGAAATAAACGTCAATTTAGCGATGGTTCGACGAAGCGAAACAGTATTAATTTCGCCGAAGCCTTAATAAATAGGGTAGGTCATGTGTAACTGTCTTGTTAGCTATTTGTTTAGGGTTGCAAATCGTGTGCATCACGGAGATGATGGTCATTTCCGGTCAATCATGGTGGACAGGCTCACGAGATGGGTTTCATGGGAAACAATATGGTTTGTAATCAAGTTGAAGAGTTGTAGGTGGGGTAAGGGACCAGTGTGGTCAGCAGGCACACATCGATCTGGTGACATAAACCATTGCGGTGAACGTGGGTGTCTCTTCGGTTAGACGTTCACATCAGTCGTTGTGCAGGGACATAAAGTATCGTATTCTGAACCAGTATTAATTTCAAACTCACGCAACGTCGTCGATTGTCAGCTACAGTATCTGGCCAGACCTGAGGCGAGACCTACCCTTCATGCGAGAAACCGATTTATGCTGATCGACGCATCATTCCTCACTACAAGTGTCTTAACTACCTATTCAGAATCCAGTGGCTCGCAGCCTGACAGTTTTGGACACTTGTAAAGGGGTGGCGTGATTCTGTCTAGGATGCCTCTTTTTGGGATGGACGACAGATTTCTTGTTCATTTTCGGGCAGTTGTGAAGAATCTTGAATCAAAAAGTTGGTAATTTTCATTTCAGCTTCTTGCTTATACCAATTTTCGACATGGCCGACACTCCACCCTTCATTGACTCTGATGAGTTGAATCAAAACTGTAACATTATATGAAAACATTATTGGTCACGTTACAAATATTGATAAAAGCGTGAATAAACAATAACACTTGGCTATCCGAGACTCTTTCTCACGTTTCTAGGCCATGGATGGTGGTTGACTCCGTTTCTACAAACTTTGAAGTTCTTCAAATTTAACCGTATTTGACGAAGATGCAGAAAGTTTCTTAGAAACTTGAATATCAAGATAATCAATTCTACTTCCTCCGTGAATACACCCGTGTATCATGTAAAAATTTTCTTTATGTTTGCATTGAAATGAATATCAAGCATCGTGTATCGCGCAAAAAACTGAGGGTCCATGTAACCCGGAAAAAACAATTTCAACATTCAAAACTTGGCTAATGGACTTTTGAACAAGAAAATGAGTGCTGCCCAAGATGTCACGGGTATCAGATTTTCTCATACTTTCAAGTGGGAAAGTTAGATGTCATAGTGTCAGGAGTCTCTTTAGATGTGACAATAGATATTTTTTTGCTAGAGTTTCGTAAAACTGGAAGCCAAACAGGTTTCGAGGCGTTGGTGCATTCTGCTTTTTCAGAGAGAAACTGGCTCAGTGGGGAGCCCGCGCAACTTTTCATCCACCAGGTCGGCGCTGTGAGCGGTTGTACCGAAGACCTAAGTCAACAGAGAAAAGATATGCAATGGCGTCACGTCATGACGTCATTGACGCAGTACATCAAGGGACCGTGACGTCGAAAAAAGCTACAACCGCTCACAGCGCCGCCCAGTGGCGGTAGTTCTGTTGGTTCCTCGTTACAGCAGAAATCTGCGACAAATTTCGACAAGGTAACCTGTCACACCGACACTTCATTGGCACCTCGCAGCCGCCTCTAAAACTCCTATCAAACAGCTCGCTCCTTGATAAATCACAGCTCTCCTCAAGCCATAAGAAAGATAATTCTATTTTTCAATCCATTAGTTTCAAATGAGGTGTAATGCTTTTAAGAATCGGTAAAAGCCTTCGCCTGATTCGAGGCGGCGGTGCTTCCATTCTCGCGGTCTCTGAAGACCTCCCCACTAATAGCTTGCTTATACGCAGAGTGCTTCAAAGTCCGCCTGTTTGCGCTAAACACCTAATTTAATCTTCCATTAATGGACGTTGGCTGAAAGTTCAAATACTATAAAATAATATTTGGCTTTTATATTTTTCAACAGGAGCCATATTGAATCATCTTGGTTAGTTAATCACACGAAGGCACTGCATTAGGTACGCGGACTTGTCTTATTTAATTATGCTTGCTAGAGTTGCGAGCTAACTGGTCATATTACGAGTGCATTATGGGGCTGATGGAGACGGAACGCCCTACTTAATGTGCGTCTGCAAATGGTTGACAAACATAAGGCCGTGTTTCTAACGCTGAGAAAAAAGCAAACCGACTGAGGGGAAGTTAAAGGAAACGTTGCTTGGAAAATGTGGATTTTTTCACAACCAAAAACCGTACCTACATGTACAAAGAATATGTTTCATGATATTTTGGATTTAAGACTTTTATAGAGATTCCTCACTGACGTAACAACAATCACGTGACTGCAAAGAATCGGCCATGTTGGCCGTCAAATGGCCGGTGATGACGTCAAAACTGGCACGTCATGACATTTTGACGTCACGATCTGTGTTGACGCTGTGTTCATGTTTGGCGGCCAGTATGGCGGCCTCGTGTCGTCATGGAAGAACCTATATTCTTTAGATTATGACAGCGTTTTCACTTCCTTGTAGCCTATCCGGATCAAGGTATCCATCCGTTTTAGTATATAATGTGGTTTTATTTATCTTGTTGAATCGGGTTTGGACCTGAACAATTCGTACGGGAGATATGAGTTAGATTCCCTTTAACACAATGACGAATCAAAGATTGGAGTGCCTTGAAGGTATCATAAGCAGTAAATGTAGTCTTTAGATCAATAAGACAATAAAGTGAACAGTTAATTGGCGTCCAAATCAGAGACGACGGGAGACCGTGGAGAACGCCCAAAGCGATGAAGTTAAAATACACGGCTGACATAGCACACCGGTAAGTGGCCACTCTCGCGAGAGTTTGGGAGTATCCTTCAACCAAATTTAGGCAAAGTGGAAACGATGGCACGTTATGGTCAAATAATATTCGAGGCGGTAGACCATGAGGTGGAAAAAGTGCGGAGTGTTGAAGTGGAATGTATCCCGCTAGCTGCCATATGCTCCATCTTTTCAGCGATATTCACTATGAAAATGTTGTGCTCTGTCTTTTGTCACGAAATAAGTTCACACTTTTAGAGAGCAGGGTCTGCGGTAAACTTGACAAATTTGATGATCTCATGGTGGACATATACATGTTGAGTTTAAGTTCTATACCTGATTATCAAAAATTAAGATGTATCAGCATTTGTTTCGCAAGCTGCTGTAAAATTCTTGTCTATATTTTTCGAGTCATCTTTAGTCTCACTATTATTCCCTTTTAAAAGGAACATTACGATATGTAAAGCTTGTCATCGTGCTGGGTAAAAAGTCGTGAAAATATCCTTATCCTTTCTGAAGGATCAAGTGTTACAAAAAGGTGACAAAACATCATCCGGCACATGAGGTAAATACAGGTTAGTTATACTCAAACAAAAGCGTTTTGAATTCATTTCGTATTATTATCGTTTTATATTACCTTTGATTTTCCATGGAGGAAGTACGCTCGTGAAAACATTGGGAACAGACAATAACAGAGATCTTGAGGAGTTATCATGGCCTGTATCAAGTCATTAGGTCTTCCAATCACTTGTCACATTGCTACTCATTTCTTTATCCTGGCTTGTCCACGGAGCAAGGCAAAGCAAGTGTAGGCATCCGTTTCTAAAAACCTGGGTGTTTAAATATCAGTTTCCTCCGTATTTTCAAAAATATATATTTTTGGTATTTTACAGTAGTAAAGTGATTTACAGATCATTTCACCAAGGAAAGCATGCGGTTCGACCAGAGCCGTTGGCCGAAAATCAATTGTAAACGCTGTTTGATGTGGAAAAGGCATCCAGCAAAATGAATCAGACTTCACTCTCATGCTCACCCTGACTAATTGAAAACCATCCTGTATAGGTGAACTTTTTGATGGTGTCAGCTCCGCCATGAGCACGATCAGATTTGCTTGATCCATCATGTCAATTTCAAGGACCTCCGGTTAAACTAACACTAAGATTGTTGTTGCCTAACGGTTGATCTAATTAGCGTACCGGTATGGACCTCTCTCGCCACATCAATTACACTATGAAACTCAGATCATTATCAAAGCTTTGTTCGCCAAGAGTGAACAAAATGGCATGTTTGCTTTAGCAGATTTAGCCTCCATTTGTCCTAATAGAAATCATTTTGAAAGGTCTTCCGTTGTTCTACCTTTACAAATCAATTTGGATCGTGCGCCACGAGAAGACGGTGATTATCATCGAGGAGGAGGCGGTCAGCTGTAATTTGTTGGAGGACTGCGCGGAAGAGTTGAATGGCTTTGATTCAACCACAAGATTCTAAACAATTCTTCAAAGGTAAGCAAGAGATGAGTCTTTTGGGAAGCAGATCGATGCAAAATATCGCAAAATATCTCGGAATTCATCCTTATTTAACGCAATAACAAAAGAGAGTGATGGCGTAGACGCTTTCCAACTGGCGGTAATCGATGAAACTAACTCCCAGAGGTCTGTTGTTTTCTCTTCAAGCCGTCGACCATTACATCATGGATTCCTAAGACGACTCGGGCAACGATCGAGATTGAGCCTGTGCTGTTTTTCTGGCTTCAAGTTTACTTGGTTATTTGGGGATAGGAACCAAGGATTGAGCAACATTTACGACAACATTCTCGGCTTGTACACCACGTAAAATTCAATCAGTGGCAGCTCGGGAAGCAGAGAGAAACCTAAGATCAGCGTTTTCTATTCGGCATCGTTGGCCATGGGTTCCCCAGGATCTGACCTCAAGGTTATCAAAGTCTGGAGGATGGGTACACAACGACCCTTCACGATGACTCGTTTTCTCATGTTTTCCTTGGAACATTACATAATTATTTGATATTTTCCTAGCAAAATTATGTCTGACCGAACTGACCCTGATCAATTCCAGTATGATTAAAGCCAAACACGCACTCAACACGTCTTATAGAGTCGTCATCACAAGTAGGCCTACACATCTGCGTCTCATGGACGAGCCAGAACTTGAAGCCTGGGTGTCTTTCTTAACATTATTTGCAAAACAATAACAGGGCAAAGAACTCGGCAGCCTGTACCCCTGACTGAGATAAAACACTAATGTTAGAGAGAAGTGAAAACCTTGTCCAAGTCTCCAGCTGATCAAAACCATGACGTCAATTTCCTCATGCTGGGCCGTCAATTTCATCAATTGTATACAGTATACAAACAGATGTTTACACTCGGTCTATTCATAGTACGACGTGTGAAGGTGCAAATTACTTGACAACAGTAGCTAGACATGGTTTGCACTCACTGACCCCGATCGGCCCGTGTGCATGTATTTCATGATATTTACTGGGGACAGATTAGCGTTCACATGTTTGATCAGAGGTGGGTCTGCTGTCGACGTCCTGGTGTACAAACCTAACCATAATTCGGGGCCAAACACCCCTCAGTACAAGTGTCCAAAAGTGGCAGGCTGCCGCTGCCACTGGATGCTGAATAGGTTGTTAAAATCTGGCCAGTCTGTGCACTTGTAATAGTGGAGCAGATTATGCAAACCATCGTGCAAATTGTGAGAAAAGCATGAAATTTGCATAAGTGTGCCTGATAGGTCACTTTTTCAGAAAAAAGTGCTAGCCACGAAAAAAATCCAATATGGCGGCCGTTTTTCAAGATGGCTGCCAAACGGGCCTCTGTTTCATGGTTTTGCTCAAAAACCATAGACTATAGTGCAAAATGTGATATAATGAGGGGTGCGGAGTTAAACATACCGCTTGGATTTCGCCAGCAAATAAGCGTGAAACAGACATTCCTTGAGACGTCGGTAGGGATTACTTTTTCCCATCACCCAGTCCTCTTTCTCAAGTCTCCATAACGTCCATTCTTTGTGTTCTAACAGCCTTATCATTCCTCATCCCTCCCCTAAACCCACAAGATGATTTGTCCCCATAAGTCTCGCCTTCCAGATTACATCTTGTCTTTGAAAGTTGCTTAAGACTATTTACTCCGGAGTCTGCAAATACCTTCACGGAATATCAAACGTTGGATGAAGACGTTCTTACCTCAGAGACGCAAGGCTCAGGAATGATTACGCTCTTGATGATGAAGAAAACATGATAAAGTTTTGAATACGCTTGGAAACAAATCTTCTCTGATGATTGTCATGAAGGCGATCAAAATCTACCAACCAACAGAGGAAGAAGTTTTATACCTTGTCCAACATATCGCTGCTTATGATCCAACGGGTTTCAAGGACGTGAGGGGATCGAATCACGCCATACTACAAATTCATGGAGTTCTTTACTGCAACTGACTTGCAACTTAAATGGGCTGACGGATGACCGAGTGTCCGGCCGCGTCTCCTGGTCTCCGGGCAGTTCTTTTTCTAGCCGGCCTAGAACTGACATTTGGTCAGAAATCGAAGTGAAGTGTCAAAGAGTTATTACGACATTATCAGAGTCATTTTCCGTACGTTTCGTCATTCGTTATCGTTCATAGAGGTAAGAAAATGTTTTATCGTACTTTGAGTAGTGGAAATTAAAAGTATTATCGTTGTTTGAGTGGCGGAAATTAAAAGTATTATCGTTGTTTGAGTAGTGGAAATTAAAAGTATTTTCATTGTTTGAGTAGTGGAAATTAAAAGTATTATCGTTGTTTGCGTAGCGGAAATTAAAAGTATTATCGTTGTTTGAGTAGTGGAAATTAAAAGTATTTTCATTGTTTGAGTACTGGAAATTAAAAGTATTATCGTTGTTTGAGTAGTGGTAATAAAAGTATATCGTTGTTGAAGCAGTGACAAAAAGTATATTCGTTTCTTTTGGTTTTCTTCACCTTCATCCTTATGAAAACACTGTTTCAACTTTGAGATACCAAACTGAAAACAGATGGTGCTCATTTATCAGATAAACCACTGCTTCAGTGAAGATTGTACTCCTCGATCTTCCCATAATGAAAACGGCTAATCCATCAAGAAGAGGGACGGAAGATCCGCCCGCTGTCTCTTCGACTCCTGCTGTTTGACACACTACAAAGCGGTCACTGAGGGTTTCTGCCGGCTGTCTGGAGTGTGGCCCGCGGGAAAATCATATGGCTTAATGCCCAAATGAAACGAGGGTACCGCCTTGTTAGTTTAGCAAAACGTGTTCGTTGATGGTTGACGGCACTCTGTTGTTGCCATTTTGTGGAAGACTTCAGTATGATGGTCTGTGTGCTCGGAGGGACAGCGGTACCAAATACTGGATCTCCACCCTCCTAATTCTGCTGTAGAGTGGTCGTGCATGTGTAGATAGATGATATAGGGGACCACGACAGAGGAATTCACCAACAGACCTCTATGGAGGCCTATAGAACAGCCTATCGTGGGCCTTGTGATATAGACTGTGTAAAGATCCAGCCGGACGTTATGAGGGCGAAAGTCCGGTATATGTGGTCAGCCCTTCTGTGTATTTCTGGGATCTCTCTCTCTCTCGATCTTTTTACCCGCAGTTTATCGGGTTTGTTTGAGTTCGTTATCCATTGTTCACCTTTGTCGGAACAGACGTGAAGAAACGATGTTAATGAACATCACTTTTTTCCATTGATTAACCGACTAATTAGTTAGAAATAATTTCTTTCCGAGATAACGGCGTTGGCCAAAGTCATCTCATCCACTTAGAATCACATTTTCGTATCAATATGTGTTGACTTTGCATTGGTCTTTTGAGTCAAGTGCATCGAAAACAAAATGATAACTTGGTACAATCGTGCTTGTGTCATACTGCACTACTTCAGATCATCATTACCAACCGGATTGTCTTTCTTTCATTAACATCAATATTAATTGAGTGTAAATTGCTGCTTAACACGTCATTGATACCATTTGGCAGTAAGGGGTGAAGAGCTGACCCGCCGTCTTTTGTCTGTCATAGTTGATCATTTAGAGATGAGAGGAATCAGTTTATAGTTGGACTGGACAAAGGAGATTTCGACACTTGGAAATGATTAAAATGGTTAGCATTCTATCATAAGTCGTTGTCGATGTTCGCGAAGTTCTGGCATAATGACCAGTAATGAGTTAACTTGTGTAATATGCCAACTTTCTGGTAAGGAAGGTCAAGTATGATTTCAGCAATGAATCCAGCATATGGTAGGAATGATTTGGTTACAGAAGATTGACAGGAAGTGTCAAGTTGGCAGCAAAAATGAGCCACTGGTGGAGCGGAAGTCCGCTGAGTTTGTTGCTATCGGTTGAGGCAATCGGCAAAATTTAACGAAATTAAAGAAAAGAGGAAACTGCTGCCGAATCTTGCAGTGATTCAATCTTTTAACTGCCACAAATTCGATGAAACCCTCGCAAACTTTTTTTTTACTTTTAAACTCTTTATTCAGTGCAGAACAATATTTACAAGAGTTTCTTTTTTTAGTAAAAGTACACCCGCACCCCTACCTAGTCCCTCCCCCTCAAAATTAAAAAAAAAGTTTATCCCCCTTCCGACCCCTCCCCAATATGTCTATTCCCCTTAGCTGATCGTCATCCAGACATAGACTGCATTTGCTTTTAAAGAAATTCTAAAATTGGGTCCCACTTTTCAGAAAAGGTGTCAATGTTTTTGTTTGTAAAGGATATTTCTAATTCTACTTGTTTTATATATTTTATGACATATTTACCGTCGCAAACCTGATGCAAGCAAAAATTGCAACTTGGAATGAAAAAAAATGGCCAGTTTTCAAAATAGGAAGAGGATTGGCACGATGTGCATGGTGAAGAGGTGAAGCTATTATTAAGGGGACAATCCAGAAGGCTTGGTCATATTTTGATAAACATTTCCCATCAGAAATACCCTGAATCCCGTGTTTTGATCCGTAAGCAGATTACGATGATGAAAAATCTGGAGTGTAAATTAGTAGCTGGCTTTGGTGGCGTGCGACAGCAAATGGTCACCGCGGTGGACGATTGGTGAGGGGATAATGACATAATAACCGATGTGACACGCACGCTAAACCGAAAATTACCCAAAAGGAAGCTAATACTCGTCCGTTCAAGGGTCTTAAATCAATTCGCAGATGCTGGAAAGTCTTTCAGTCAATAAGATACAAAACGTCGTATTCTTTCACGATGGTAAGCCGGCTGAGACTCACTGGTTTCATTTCCGACGCTTAACACCTACTGGGTATTACTCAAAGCAGGCACAACGGTTGCCGTTTTTGATTCTGTTTAGATAAAGGGCATTACCAGTTCCCTCAAATGAGTCTTGGCGCTCGTATCAAACCACTGACATGACTGATTCACCTCCCTCTTCTTTGTGTATCGTGTATTTATGAGAACTTCGCCACAGTGCCAAAGATTTGTGAAAACAAATTAATTATCGCTGGCTAATAGGCTTAGGCTATTTGATATTGTTAGGATCTTATCCTGTGGAAATTATGCGCTTAGGCGACATGATCTCACGGGAGGGCAGTCTCCGCTAGTTATTACGTGGATGAGAACAAAACCGTGATTCACCAAATGTTAGATGACGACACAATTACCAGAGGACAATAGAAAATTCAACTGAAACAGTTGTGCCGAAGCCATATTCATTTAGTCATTCAAAACGAACAAGTCTACAGAAAATGAACTTAAACTTTTGAACAGAGAAACTCTCAGCTGGCGAAATAAGTTCGATATCGCTGTAGATATATAAAATGAGGTAGGATGACTCTCTGCAGCGATCATATTCCGTATCACCCAACAAAAAAGGAAAACATTATTGTTCCCTTCGCAATCTGCAGGCGCATGTTCAGCAACACTTGACAATGCTTTTAACACAGCTGATGGCCGGTTATTCCAGGAAGGCCGCTTAGAGAGTGAGGAACAGAAGACAAATGCCAATTAATTGACCCATTTGGTCAGTCGTCCTAGGTGCTTTAGTTGTTCGGATAGAGGTTTGTCCTCGTTGAGTGTTTCATAACAACACCATCACGGCGCAAAACGTCACACTTAAGATTTAATATATCTATCTGACTCGCTACCGGCATGGCCGCCGGATGCGTGAAGGCACTTGTCGAGTCAAGACTCACGATGAGCCAATCCCTGGCCGAGCATACAACCACTGGACACTGGAAGTATACACCCAACAAGGTTTGACAGCATTTACCATTATTGTATCATCACCAACTTAATGTCAGGAACGTCGCTTTCTGATATACACGGAACATCTCAAGGGTCACAAGTAAACAGCTTTTGGTAAACTAACAGGGGTCGAGAAGTGCAATATGCAACCGCCTCAGTACGTCCAAGGCCGAGAGGCCTTCCGCTTGATCCTTCGATGAGACCTTGACTAATGCAAAATGTCCGCTAGGAAGTTACTCATTCCTGGAGTTATGAGTCTGCTACCGGCTGATGCTATAGGACGCGGGTTATCTGTCTCTCGGTACAGTAACATGAAGTATCTCTCCGACTTTTAGAAGATCTTTAGGTTTTTCACAACCTCAGCTAAAAGAGTCGCGCCGAGCCCGCCCTGAGAGAGTGTAGGCCTACCAGCTGTCACAATGGATGGCGCCAGGACAAGGACCAAACTGTGAGCCAGCAGGAATGTCACACGGATGGTATTCACCAACTTACAGATACCCTATCATCATACCTACATGATGCCCGAAAGAAAAATCGAATGCTATTCATGGCGATGCGGTTTTAATATGCAATACAGGCCATGGTATATAATTTATGGGGTCTGGCTGTCTACCTTCCGACAAAACTCTCGTTCATGCCTGTGTGAACGGAGAAAAACTCCCCTTGGAATCAAAGTCCAGGAGCTCTTGTCCTGGTGGATTATTGTGAATGATCCACAAACATAACCGTTGACAATTCATACGTAAGGAACTTCCTATCTTGGGACTTTCTTCGCTGGCTCACCGGTTATGCTTGAACGTGGAGTGAAATTGATGCCTGGCATGGCTTCAGCGTCGAGGGTCACAGCGACATCTGTCGCATCGGATCAACATCTCAATCCAGGCATGTCACAGCAGAGGACGAATCGCTCTTGATGTCGGTAAAACCCTACTCATATCGTATTTGGCGTTTCAGGGACAAGCTCGGACCAGGAATATCCCATTCAAGTCATCCGAAATAGGATGTTCTTTCTTTGCTCTATGTTTCGTTCATCAAAAGCAAAAGCGTAGCATCGGCACAAAGCTGATGGCACAGGCTGAACATCAGCGAGATGAAGGTGCGCCACCTAGCGGTTAACGCAGGAATCTCATGACTAAGGTGAACTGGTGCAAATTTCTCGCACCTTCGTTGAAAAGGGATAGGAAATGATTATCGTACTCAGAAACCACTTGAAATAATTGAAATGTTTTGGAGTTCTCCCAAAGTTATGATAATAACACCATTAGGCTTTCCGAGAGTGAAAAATGTGTAACGTTGTGTGTGTACTACGTGCTGTCACACAATTTACGGAAACACATTTGACAACGACGGTTTCAACATGGATGTCCATTTTAGTAATTGGACAAATAACTAATCCAACTTTTTGGTTACTCTTAAAGAGTAACCACCAAGAATTTTTCATTTTGAGGTATTCCGATTTTATCTAGCAGTGACCTATTTAGACTTGTTCCCTGCCGTCTAGTAGAGCTCCCTCATACATATAGGCAATCGTTTCAAGGGGAGGGGACCAGTCTGTGACGTGTTATAACAGGTCGAAGACGATGACCAACAGACCGTCGTCAAGAATGACATCCTGTCCAGTTCGTCCTCCATCTTCCAAGATGAACAAACTCATGTACAAATATTTAGATAACAAGGCAGGATTAAATTTTCATGTTCCAATCATGGGCGAACAGTTAAATAATTAAAAACAAACGGTCACGAACTATATTTGATAATTGGTGTTTCTTGAGCCGATTGTGTGCTGTACTAATGCCATTCAGGACACACTGATCAGAAACAATTAACGGTTGTTTAGTACTATATCAAACCTATATATGATAGATTATTACCTGGCAGATTGAACCCAGTGACCGGGCTGAGACAATACCCAGCCTTGCGTGTGACGGTCAGGACAGACCGAGTTACAGGATTCACAGCAAATGATCTAATCGCTGTTTCCAGAGTTTGTTTTTAATGCGTGAAAATCTGTATTGCTGCGATGTAAATTATTTAAGGCTATTCAGCAACGGGTTCCAAAGGAAACACGAGATTCTCGTGTGGTCAGTCACGCAAGTTCTCTCATCGAAGCCTTGGGCATATCCCAAGGACTTGGCGTGCTGGCCATTGCTGTGTGGACTTAGAAACCTTCTCTTAGACCACCTGTCCAATAGGAATCCTGGAAGAAAAGTGAAAAGAATGCGACTTCACCTCAAGATGCAGAAAATGGGTACACCCATTTCTCTTTACAGGGAAGCATTTCTGTAAGGGTCGCAGTAAGTTACAAACGGGAATCATCGCTTAACGAACCGAGATTCGGCGATCACTTCCTTGGATGGGAGCCCAGATATTACACTTGTCCTTGACTGGAGCCGACCTAAAGTGGCGTATTAGCACTCTTAGAGAGTTATAACCGTCAACGGTGTTATGAGGAGGGGCAGAGGGTTCGAGAACCATTGTACCAAAGGAATGTGGAGGTCAGGAAGGAGACAACATGTTTATGACCTCGGTCTTTGCACCAAGTCTGGCCAAAGGAACGTGAATCACGCTACCATACGTGAGTCTTGCTCAAGTCCAATTTATCGAACCAATAAATCGGATTTGACATTGGACACGATGGGAGAGTGGCCGCCCTCATACTCAAAATCAACCACAATCTGGTCGTTTAAAGCTCGATTCTCATTGGATAATCCAGGATTCGAGAACAATATGAACTTGATCCGTCACAAAGTAAACAATAGTGTGAAAAGCAAACAGCGAATTTGATAGGTAATCGAGTTTGCCGATACATTGTATACATGTATCACAACAGATGTACAACTTTGACGAATTCTGATCCTCTGAGGGTGTTTTGCACTCGGTGACCTGATGCAATCGTTTATGTGGCGTTTGGCCAACAACTTCAGGATACGCGAGTCATTTCGGGGAACCAATCAAGAACGGTGACAGGTTTTCGATTCGATAGTGAGTATCAACAGCAGAAGAAGCATGCTGTACTCTGTGCAATAACCCGACGATCAGCCGCAGTACGAAAGTGGCAAAGACGGAAAATGTGGTTGATGGAAGGTGATGAGAATGCGTTTGCATGATTCGCCAACAAGACAAATTGCCCCAAAGCCTTTGCTTATTGAGCTTCACAAAACAAGCTCCCTGGGTCGTATTCTAGAAGCTTCCTCAACTCTAAGGTTTACCTTTAGCTATTGTTTGCAGGGCAGAATACAAAAGCTTAAAGTGGACCTTAGAGTTAAGGAGGCTTCTAGAATACGGTCCCCTGTTTTGGCAAGTTGAGGAGAGCTCCTGGACTTGAATGGCCCGGGTGGTCCGGTGATCTAACATCTGCACGCCTTGGTATCCGGCCATAGAAACCAACGGTTGAGTTGATGTTGGAGTGTTCGCCACATTTTTGCCTCAACATCTCGCGGTGTTGCGTGGTAAATGACCACTAAACTACCTCAGTCGTTGAGGAAGCTTTGTAACGTTAACATCGATCTGTCACCAAAAAATCGCGTCATTTTATGTTGCGGAAATGGTAATTGACGGCCTAACTTGACCCATTGTGTTCAACGTGTTACCTCGTAAAGGTTTGACACTCTCAAGTAACGTAATGGTTCAGTAATGCCTGGCATTTCGTCCCACCGTTCACCACCTACAGCTACAACATGCAATTTCGAAATGTCTCGGTGTTAACAGTAAAATATTGTCATCGGCTATTAGCCTGTCACACGTCACTCATTCTCAGAGGGACAAAGCTTGAAGCTGATGGGGAGTGACGGAAGAAGAAAGAAGACATTGTCCAAGACTGACAGAGCTCTATCTCAGAGCTGTTATTTGTGTGTTGTTGTTTATTTACCACTATTATCAAGCGGGTAATTAGTTTCCCTCCCTGTCCACCAACTGCCGCCGGCGCCATTATGCCCGAGGCTGACTTTCCCCGCGGCTAGGCACGGCAGTATTGTCCCCGGCGGTCCAGCGTCCCCGTTCCCTACAGGGGGCCAGCAGCGTTTTACGCGTATAACAATACGCATATTCATCCAGGAGCCATTTTGCGTTATCACGAGATCAGAATTTGCGAAATCCAAACAAGAGAATTTAATGGGTTTGCCAGGTTTTCCGGTACACCCACCAACGAAATCGTCAGACCTGCACGCAATATAGACATATAAACCATCATCGAAACATCTGACAGCATTCTGTCAACGTTCACCAGTCGACGGAAGACAATATGGCAGACAGAGTCCCAACAATGTTTTGGTAGATGGGGAGACGAGAAAAAGAACTTAAGATAGAAGTATGAATGCTGACGAGGAGCGTCGAACACAGTCAGTCAAGTCAGCAAACCTTCCTGGATTTTCAAGGATTGGATCATATCATGGCTTTGACGTCTACGCAGCCACAACAGGCCCACCATTTATGTACCCAAGTGGGCATGTTAAGGTAAACTTGAGGTTACACTGACGGGCCGGGAAGCCTTGTAATCAAAGCAAAACAGGCGCTACACTGTTGGCCGAGCGATGGAAGTTTCTCTCAAGTGCCTAGTTTCACGAAATCCCGACAGAGAGCACAACCGTATTAAGAACAGAATGTGAGAAATGTCGATGTAGTACATGTACATGTATAGACATGACGGATCGGACAAGATAACCAACTCAATGAAATTATTGCCAACAACCATCCAACGTGATGTCGAACCAAAGAAAATGAGAGAGACGAACTGGGAAAGTTTCCGTGAGGTAATTGTCCCGATTGTTTGCGACTCCTGAAGAATTGAAGGGAAGTGTTGAACAAGCAATGACCAGAGCGATTGGCACGCCATCTGAAGAGTATTTGCTGAACTGATAGAGCTGGTGAAAGGAAAGGAACAAAAAGCGAGATCCAGGTTGGGTCATCCGGCAGAAAATACCACTTGCTTTGGGCAGTCCTGAAGGTGTCCAAAAATATCCCGTGTGGTTATCAGAGTTGGACCCTCAAGGATTTGACGCAAATTCTTCGGCGCTCGCTGCAAAGGACTACGGCTACGGTCCGCTATTTTATCGAATCTTTGCCCCCCCCCCCTTCCCCCAACGTTCAGGCCGTTCGTACGGCCCTGAATGTACGTGTAGTAGGCGTACATGTACACGTATTGCATGATGGATCTGACAAAGATAACCAACTCAATGAAATTATTGCCAACAACCATCCAACGTGATGTCGAACCAAAGAAAATGAGAGAGATGAACTGGGAAAGTTTCCGTGAGGTATAACTGTCCCGATTGTTTGTGACTCCAGAAGAATTGAGGGGAAGTGTTGAACAAGCAATGACCAGGAGTGGCCGCATAGAAACTCCGCTAGCGCTAGCGGAGCCCATCTGCCGATAGTGCTGTACATTTTTCCATGCATTTTAACACCGATAGGCTGTCGAAGCACTAGCGGAGTTTCTATGCGGCCGGCTCAGAGCGATTGGCACGCCATCTGAAGAGTATTTGCCAAACTGATAGAGCTGGTGAAAGGAATGAAGGAACAAAAAGCGAGAGGATTTCGAGAACAGTTTCCTTGAAATATCCAGCTCCTGAGATCCAGGTTGTGTCATTCGGCAGGGAATACCACTCTCTTGGGGCAGTCCTGAAGGTGTCCAAAAATATCACGTGAAATCGTCAGAGTTGGACCGTCAACAATTTGACGCTAAGGGTAGCAATGAAGGTTCACCTTTTCAAGGAACTGACTACGTTCTCTCAGCCATCGCCAGATGTCACTCTGTATAACCCTGCCACATGTCAACTGGTGGTGAACAGGTTACCAGCAATTTGCATCGGGGCCGCGGGCGATCGTTCAATTTGGAATACGATCGACTTGTTCAGTTTTAATCA
This sequence comes from Notospermus geniculatus, assembly GCA_002633025.1. Lineage (NCBI taxonomy): Eukaryota > Metazoa > Nemertea > Pilidiophora > Heteronemertea > Lineidae > Notospermus > Notospermus geniculatus. The sequence goes on from NMRB01000043.1 coordinate 510,144, forward strand.
CGTCATGTCCTCTTCTTCTTGGCTGATCATGGACAGGGAAAAAAGTTCACTATCAGCCTCTTGAAGCGGTTACTTTATTGATCAAAAAGTCAATACCACAGCGGAACAGAGCAGAATATTTGGCCAGCACGTATTGCTAATTTGCCCGATCGACTGAAGGAGAACTTGCAAAGAATATCATTTTCTTATACGAAGATAAAGTAAATTGATCGCTGCCGGCTATTTGTATTTTGCGGAACGGAACAAAGACCACCAATGACCTGGGACGGGGTTATTCCGTTCCGCAAAATACAGATTTGGAATTGTAATCTGTATTTCGCAAAACGGAACGGAACGGAACGAAACGGAACATAACGCAGGGTGAAAAAGGCGATCCGCTGATCTGCGTAGACACTGAGTATAACTGAGTATGCACAAAAATAGATGATGTTTTTACATGTTTCAAGATGATTTCTGGGTAGATATTTTAAAAGAAGGGTCGTAGACAGCTGATGATTATAGATTCTTTCCTGAAAAGCCTCGTCTTCGAAATTTTCAATTCCGCTTTCTAGAAGTGAATGCATTGTTGACCGGAAAGTGTTGCTCTCACAGTCATCCGTTTATTTTCCTGAATGTGAGTTTTGATTATTGTGAGAGCTATTTTATTTGTTAAAAAGTATATGTCCGTACGTATGTGTTTGAAATATGAAGTCAATTTCAGTCCCACAACATTTTTCACATGAGAAAGAAGCCGTATGCTTTGTTGATCGGGCAGTTTTGCTCTCAACGTCACCCGTTTATTTCCATGAAGAGAAGTTTTGATTGTTGTGAGACCATTTTTATATGTTAAAGTATACGTCTGTACGTATGTGTGTGAAATATCAAGTCGATTTGATGACGATAACATAGTTTTTGCAGCCTCCCAAAAAAGTTGTGTGTCAGATCAGGTTGTGGATGGGATATGGTATGCTTTGTTGATCGGGCAGTTTTGCTCTCAAAGTCACCCGTTTATTTCCATGAAGA
>NMRB01000043.1:523791-536822 GCA_002633025.1 Notospermus geniculatus
GGGCAGTTTTGCTCTCAAAGTCACCCGTTTATTTCCATGAAGAGAAGTTTTGATTGTTGTGAGACCATTTTTATATGTTAAAGTATACGTCTGTACGTATGTGTGTGAAATATCAAGTCGATTTGATGACGATAACATTGTTTTTGCAGCCTCCCAAAAAAGTTGTGTGTCAGATCAGGTTGTGGATGGGACACAGCGAGCTCAACGGAGCTGACGCAGCGTCATGACCCGATTTAGTTTCACGCACTGACGCCACGTGCCTCCACGGAGCACAGCTGATGGCACTTCGAACAGCCTTCCGTCTGCTGCAGCCGGCTACCGGCTTATTGATTAGATATTTTCTACAGGTGTAACGTCGATCAGTGTTCCGCGTATTTCTGTGTTTTTCTTATTGTTTCCCTCCTGACGGATTAAGCGGCAACTAACCCAACAATAACCATTCTAGGCCGCGTCTATTGTTGGGGAACACTGAGCTACAGAAACACTCACAGATGTTACACCGGCCATAACACAAGCATGACGGGTCTGCAGCCGCGGATTTGGTTACATTCGAAAGATTTGATGTTTTTCCCTCAAATTTTCGTGATTTCCTTGCCAGAAATATGCACGGGGAGCTAGAAAATTTACCATAGATACCGACTTCATAGTGGAGTTACTGCCACATACGGGCGAAAAGCAAAAATCGAAGACGATACGATCGAATTAGAGGTATCTCTGAATATGTCCTGCAAATCCTGCACTCATACCAGCCTACAACGTCACAGCGCCACTGTGACGCTGTGGTGAACTCTGACGTTACGTCATGAGCAACGAATTCGCCCGGTCACGTACCTGTAATGCGTGGCCAATGCATTTACCATTAGAAATGGCGAGATGCCCGTGCTCATAGATTGGTCCCAGAGTTTCGTTGGANTGTGCCCCGTGGAGGCACGTGGCGCCAGTTCGTGAAACTAAATCGCGTCATGACGCTGCGTCAGCTCCGTTGAGCTCGCTGTGAAAATTTAAGATGGCCGCTACAGCAGCCATATTTAGGCCTATATTTGGTCACGCACCTGTAATGAGTTGCCAATGCATTTACCATTAGAAATGGCGAGATGCCCGTGCTCGTAGATTGGTCCCAGAGTTTCGTTGGAAGGAACCGTTCGGACACAACATACCCCTAGCCTAATGCTTCAAACCATAACGTTTTCGTTGTGGGTTGACCATGATAATTTCAGGGTTTGGGGGTACTGAAAATATGAGGGGTAATTTCGCACGATATTTCAATGCAGCCACTCCATATCGGCGTAGTAATACACTTAGCCCACTGGAAGACAGGCTTATGATACCATCACTATCAAACTTTCCCAAAAGTTGAAAATTATGTTTCTCTTAATTATTTCTGTGTCAAACAGAATATTTAAGTGCCTTTTACTCGATATTATCTATGATAAATGGAGAAAACTGGGTTTTTAAAGATCTACTTTTACCATGTAACCCCGCGCGCTGATTGGTCAATTCCTGGCACGTGACCATTTGGAATTCCGTGCAATACCGAACGGCTTGAACGCTTGATTCAAATTTTCTACGCAGAGGGTATGAGGCAAACAGAGGTGGACCTGGCAAATCTATGGGGCGTCTCTCATCCATAAGGCAATCTAGGTCTGTTTCAGATTGCCAATAGGCTGCCAGTCACCGGCCCGGTGGAGATCGGCGTCGTGTGCGTAAAAAAGACCATTCAGCCGGTCTCAATCGGGGCTGCAAAATCTGGCCATGCATATCACCATGGTTTGATTCCTTATAATATCATGTGTAGGCTTACTTAAACCGACCTAGGTTGGTTGATCAACAGTCCCTTTCTTTTCACATTGTGGTAGCAGCACCACACAAAGACGAGCAGTTACGGACGGATTGCCTGAACGAATCGTATTTTTATCCTTAGTATCGAGGCGAGAAATCAAAATATCAACCTGGCTATTTCGATTCAAAATAAAGCTTGATAAAACTTAGTGAAGAGTAAAGAAATACATGTATAGGCTACTTACCGCAATGGATCATCGGTAAAAGCAGCAAAAAATTTAACGGGATCAGAAGCGCAGCCATTCTTCCAGCTCGATGACTAGCAAGCTACTACCGGCAATAAATTCCCACGATGTGCTGGTCTCGTATTTGGCGTGGCATTTATAGTTGTCGCCCATTATCGAACTTATTCATGAACTTCGCATTTCAACTTTTTACATTTGTCGACTTTTTTCCCACCAATGGATTCTTGTGCTTACAATTCAGATTCGGATCACGACAAACAGAACGAGTGTCATCAACATTTTTTGGGCTCTCTGCTGTGGAGATCGAACACGTCGCTACCTGCCTGGTTCCCATCACCCTCGCTGCGAGATCTCGTGATATTTGGATAGGTTCTCTCAGCCACAGCAGCAGACGAAACCCTCTGTGAGATCCCAGTGCGCAGGTGCGTGACGACTGGGAATTACGAGGCTGACGTCGGTACGTGCTTCAAGACGAGGACGTACCGGATAAGAGGGAATTCGGCTAGCGCTCTTCTTGTCACGCTCTCTGACAGATAATTCAGTTCAACAAGGAGGATGCCGACGTTTCGACTTTTCTGTCAAATCGGGTGAGCGGAGTGTGGGAATTTTCTCCTAACACGTATATTCCTTCGGGCAAAGAACAATCTCACTGCAATTGGCAAAAAATGAAATGGACACGTCTATTCCATGTCCACTAAAGCTGGTGATCCACTGTCGCGATTTTGGCCTGAGAGGCGGTTGCGTTCCCTTGCGGTTACCTTATAAGGACTTCCGATTGCCATATAAGGTAATCGCAAGGGACCGCAACCCCGTCTCAAGCCAAAATCGCGACAGTGGATCACCCGCTTATTGGCTGTTTCAAATCATCTTATACCTGCGGTCTAGTCCGCTCCCCTGCTTAAATTATGTTAATGAGCTGACAGTCATCATCATATGCAAATGAGGGGCGAAGTTCAGCCTATACCAGCGGTCGCTCGGTCTCGTTCTTGGTAGTCGCGCATGTAACGGGTCATCTCTGGAAGTATTGCATCTCTAGAATTTTGGACTGCAACTCTGGAGTTGCAATTGTGGAAGTCGGTTTTAATTGAAACACGAGGCGGCGCTGATGATCATGACATGTACAGTTCCTTTGGAAGTGTCATGCCAGCACTACACTCCTTTCGCAGTGTCTTCTCACTCATACCTATCGTTCATAGACACTGCTTACAATGGCCCGATCCCCGCCGATTTACCACTTAAATTCCGGAGTCGACATGACGCTACACATGTGACATCTTTTAGACACTTGTATAACTAGTTACTTCCATAGTTGCAATTCCAGAGTTGCAATCAGCACTTCCAGAGTTGCAACAATTCCAGAGTTGCACCGTAACAGCGCACACCCTCTGGGGACGGGGTTGTACCGGTCCTGGTACTTGTAGAAGGGAATGAATTGTAATAGCATTAGCGAGGTTTAGCACCTTTCCGACTCCGACTCCGACTACAACCAAGTCCGCTGTAGACCACCTTGATAAAAACAATTTGATAGACGTTTGCAAATCGTAAAATGCCATAACTCTGCGGCAGAATGATTTTGACTCGTAATCAGAAGTGCACATAAATCACAAATATTATACTCGTGTTTCAAGTCGTAACGAGTAGGGTTACGACTTCAATATTCATTATTTACCCACACTTCCGATTTATAAGCCCAAATATTTCTGCCATCAAGTTATGGCATTTTACGATTTGCAAACGTCTATCAAATCGTTTTTATCAAGGATGTCCGTAGCAGACTGCAATTCATTCTCGTAGTTAAGTCGGAGTCACGCACGTCGGAGTCGGAAAGGGCTCGCTATGTTGGGAAGACGAATGAAAATAACTGTTTTGGTTCGAATTTATTTATAATGATATCAACACAACGAGCTAAATAAAATATTCTAACCGCAAGTTTGGTTTTTGATTTCGTGTTTTTGGTTCGTTCCTAGGTTTCTCACACACACATACACACACAATAGTAAAATATACGCAAGTCTTGCCCGTTTTCATGGCACTATTCGTCTGCCGACTGGGAATACTAGACATCGTTCCTCGCTTCGTCTGTAGACCTAGGGGTTGAAATTTACAAGACGATGTGTACAAGGACATTAACATATGAACATATGAAGGAATACGCAAGACCTAGCTGAAGGCAGAAGGGAGACATGCAAATTTTAAAAAAATAACGCTGGTTTTCTTTGTTTCCAAATAGAACTCTTTTTCATTGAGTCGTGGAAGACCTAGTTTTGTCGTTTTTCAGCAAGTCGATGGATAATCGTGACCACCAACAATCTACCCGTCGTTTTTTACGTAAAGTTGTTCAGTGCTTGCAGAAGTTCGGCAAGAATATGTACACGCCCAAAAATATACGAGTATGTGTACTTCCAGTGGTTTATTCTTTAATAATAAAGTAAAAATCTGTGATTTGGCAGTGTTCGGCTTCAATTAAAACTTGAAGAAGGATTTTTGGCAGTGGAGAATGCCCTTTTTAGGTTACTGTTCATTCATCATCTGTGTTCAGCAACACAGTCGAGACATTGCCATCCGCAAGTACTACGTGAACCATTTGTATGTATGTGTTTAACCTCTAAGTTGCATATCTAAGTTTCACTTTTTGTTTGTTTAGACCTACAGCAGGCTGCGGTGTATCTGGAAATATCAAGGCCTAAGGTCACTTCCCTTCGAACTACATGTTTGCGCCAATCCCAGTTTCCGAGTCCGAAGGCGTAGCGATGTCAACCCTTGATGGTTCAATCAAAGTTGAAGTTGAAGTAACCCACAAGCGGCTCATGAACATGATACAGGCCGTTTCGGCCCACCTACCAGCTCGTCCCCTGGTCCGAACTGACCATGGGCCAAAGTGACAGTGGGCCAAACTGGTTACGTGTGTGGTGAGTCAGTTTGGCCCACTGGAAAAATTTCGAGCATCAGGATACCTTGAAACTTGCTATCTTTTTTAACAAAACTGGTTAATGATGATGATTTTGTGAACTTTTTGAGGAAGCGATTAGCCTGTGTTCCGAAATGGTAGGTGGGCCAAAACAACCGGCCATTTTGTCCCATGACCAGTTCGGACCAGGCCGAACTGGTAGGTGGGCCGAAACGACTTGCTACCCATGAACCTACTTGACTTTCAGAATCAACAATTAAAGTAAATCTTCATAATCATGACGCCAGATTGTGCACCACGTCATCAAATTGTGGGGGAACAATAATGGATGACGAAGTCCACAATATTAACTACGTCATTAGAGTGTGCGGCAACAACAACAACTGATGACGTAATTGGCAATCGTCAGCATTTCAGTGGGTCGTATTTCTCCCAAATAGTCTGCAACTCGTTGGGCGTGTACTCGACGTAAATGCTGATATTTTTATAAATGCAGGGATTGATTTTTCGTCGTCTTCTCCTGATTCGTGATTGGTCAAGAACAAACTGTGGCGTATGGACTAGTGGCACCTGAAGTTGGGATGCAACCATCCCCGTCATGTAAACATCTTCCATTGGTATAAAAGGCGTCCGTAAACTCGTCTCGTATAACTCCCTGGATATGTTCGCCGTGAAAGCGTAAAGTCCACCACAATAATTCGGGTAAACTCTCTTCCTGTACGCTGTGTAAGGAACAAAATATTTGTGTTTTTTGGCTCGCACCACAGGTGCACCTTTCCAGACGTAACACATTATAAAATCCCGATGTTTTGAATGAGCATCTTCCAATGACGTCATCAAGTTCTCCACATTCACCAATGCGTCATCGTCCGTTTTTAAGACGTAGGACGCACGTTCGCAATACTCTCCAACCCAGCGCGTAATAATGATTGATTTGAACGTCAACTCTCCGTAGGTATCAGTATAATTCACTTGTATCATATCATGATTGACCGAACGCTCATACCACAATTTCCCTTNTTCGGATCTTTCTTGACAATTCCTCCCCACGTTTTCCTAATGGCGTCCCTTCTTTCTGAGTATTTTGGAGCCGTTATCACAGCTATCAACAGATCCACTCTCTCCTCCACTCCATCTTTATCACCGTTGCACATATTTTCCTCGTTCATGACGTACAGACTCGATCCATTCCTGTACTCTAATATCTCATAACGTTCCGATACGCTACTTATATACGAGAATCCAAAAAAACCACGCGGTAAGGTGGGGATACCGACGTACCAGATGAGCAAGTAAACGCAGGTGAGTAGTACTACAGTCCACAATAGACGGCGTGACCGACCAACGAGCATGGCGAAACCCCTGAAAAGAAAATGGCTGGATGTTAATCCGGTCAACATGTATCTCGACGAAAAACCACTCCGTTTCTCACCAGACGCTCAACATCTGCTTTGACTTGAAGAAGCCTTAGAAGGAAGGTTGATTAATACGTGCCCGTACATGCTAAGTACGTCTCTGATGTTGTTTTTAATCCGCAAGACACAAGGACTACTCGGGGGGATAATCAACGCCCACTTATTTGCCTATGGGTACCTCGCAGTGGTCACTTGGATGACGTTGTGTCACAGACAAGTGAAAGAAGAGTAAGGATTCGTAAGCAGCCTTTTGATGGCAATCCAGACCAAACTACCACTAAAAACATTCTCTTCTTTTAAAAACAAACAGCCATCCCTCACATCTGAGGAATGAGGAATGTCTGAGGTGCCGTCTATCATTTCCATTGACTTCAAACATCACCGACCCTAAAAATGAGACAACGGACGGTGATGCAGCGGCAGACATGATGCAAGACGAAGTGCAAATGAGGCAGTGATGAAATTGTGCTTGTGCTTAAAGAATCGAATAATAATCTGCAAGTGTTCGTCGCAAAAGCAGGCGACAATTTTCCACTATGCCAAGGATGCTGAACACCGTTTCCTCTTGAAAACCCCTCCACCACAGAGGAAACGGTGACCCCATGACGTCATTCGGTAACACTTTCCGCAGCGCCATCTGTGATCATGCAGTTTGCATAAAGAGAAAGTGCGACTTCCAAAGACCTATCTACGTATAATTGGAAGGAAGTAAGAGTCAATGCGCAAAGGAAAAGTGAAGGAAAACCAAGCCCATACCCCAGTGCGTTAGTGTTGTGTTGGTACTAAAAGCAGCTTGTGTTTTTTTATCATCGTAAGACTCACGTCTGGGTTTCACCTGGTCTGATTTGAACGTACTATTCACATTGATTCACCTGTTTTCAAGCAACTACAGCACGAAGCATAACTAACACAAGTAATTCAACACGACTTTGCTTCGAAGAGAAACGGCAGTCTTGACGATCCGGACCACTACTAAAATCATTTTTGGGGTAGTTTTTATAACTTATACGCAGGTGTAACAGGCCAGGGTTACGAAGAACGTTGCAGGCCAATGAAGGTGTAAATTTCTTCGTACGTGCATGAGAACATTTCTGGTGTTCGAGCATTGAAAATAAGGTGAATTGTCGGTCAAAATCAGACGTCTTACGAATACAAAAACAAACAGGCAGCTTGATGGCGTCTTTAAGAATTATACCCACGTGTTACCGGAGGATAGGGGACCCTGCAGCATGGTGATCCGACAATGTGGGCTGGGGAGAAAAGAAAATTTAGTTTTCGTATTCTTGAACGCGACAAGAAAAGTCGGCATCGAACAAACTCGGTGTTATTAACCAAATACTTGCTACTGGATACAACTACATGTAGTCGCCACTAAGCTACTTGGTGCCTGGGCCGACTGGGAGGAACTGTTGCTGAAACTAGAGGCAACTGTCAGTGATCAGTCGCCAGAAACGGTTGATGTATGCACCGTTGCGACTCGCTGGAACTGAGAAATCGCCAGTCGCCGCGAGTTCCACATGTTCAACTTTCTTGCGACCAGTGTATCCAGTTTCGTTCAGCGCCAGGTTTCTGAACGAAATCGATTCTCATCGAGTCTCAAAATCCCGGATCTACCTGAGTTGGGGGTGACTGAAAGTGACGTTGTTCCACAAGCGAACTCTGTTGATGTTTGGGCGTCAATGGTATGACATCGTGGATCGTAAGCAACTCACCTTAAGGCAGATTTCTTTTTCTTCAGTTTCTTTCCCATTTTGGACGAGACTCACAGAGAAACAGACGATACTAGATCACGGTAACGACGGAAGAAGATTCACGGACGGACTACAACAATATGGACAGAAGAGTCAGTCTGAAAAGAAAGTCCATGCTCGATGTATCCACGAAAGGGACAGGTTTACCAGTTTAACTGAATCAAAATTCCAATGAGTTGAGTGTATGGGACATCTCAGCAATCTCTCGATCCTTCTTTACCATGCGTCACCCAAAGGATCCTCGTAGCATGTGTAGACAGGGAAGGCCGTTTCCGAAAAAGGACTCTTCCATTTCTTCTCATTCATTACGCCAACAGACAATGGCGTCTGAAGCTTTGCGAATAACCCCTCTCATAGAGCCACTTCTATTACATGTATTTACAACATTATGTCATGAAATAGAGACGGGTTTCTAAGGTGAAAGACATATCCTTCCTACGGATTCGAACCCACGGACCCTCGCATTAGGCATCATTACGTCACCGTGACATGTGCTGTTGTGAAGTAGGCCTAATTGCATGCAACACTTAATCATACAGTAGTTTTTGACTCCACACACTACATGCAAATAGCCTACCATAAATAATGTAATAGTTGGATGAATGAATCACCACGAACCAGGAAGGTTTTATAGCCTCCCTGCGTGATCAACATATGGCTGAAGATACTGCCATTGGTCATGTCCTCAACCGGCATGAATGAACTACCAACTGGAAAAAGTGACCTACCTCGAGAGCGCAAGCCATCCGAGTCTGCATGCAAGGTGCAGCGAGAGCTCGTCCAATAATCCGCCAACCTCCACATCGCTTTACCAATCAAAAGACTAATTCCGCGGCGCTTTGTTTTACAGTAATTGAACCTGTTCAAATACGCTCTGTTAATTGATCCGGTTGAAGTGAACAAGATTCGGTATATGTTCCCGTTAATTATTACCATCGATTTTGGTGATACTCTAATATATCGTTTGTAACCCTTCGATGTTGGTTGGATTGGTTCCCGACCCTCTAGTGGCGAGATTGGGAAGCAAACTCGACAACAGACTGGTTCCCGTCTTTGCCGGCCACTCACGCGGGGCTCACTCCACAGTGGAGCGGTGAAGACCGGGAACCAGCCTAACTCTACAACACGTACCTGTCACTCCTCACAAGATGGCATGTCCGCTAGTAACCACAACGTAAAATCACGGCCCCAAAACAGGAAGGAAGGGATAAAGAAGTTGAGGGTTGCCAGAGAAACCTACATGATTAAGCCTACCTAGGTCGAGGTTGAGCTTAAGTCTGAATGGCGGAGCGAAAGTACGGTTGGGGATGAGCCCTTCAATTCAACAAGGAGATTGCGTTCGGTGAGATGCCTTAGAACAATTCCATCCGGAGATCCAATAATCATCCACAGTCGATCTCTCACGACAGCCGTACATGAAGCCGTCATCGAACAACTGAGAAGGCCACGATTTTCCTTTTGAATTTTGTTTCGTTTCGTCTCGGTTTTCCTATCACCCACGGATTAGCACATGTAGGAAACCAAAAATTCATAAGCGAGCGAACGTTTTCATAGTCGTGATTAAGTCCAACTGATTCGTCAATTATTACAGCACAGGAAAAGTCAATAATTTCCCCCATCATGTGTTACGAAAGAACACACACGTAACACAACGACACACAGCTGCAGCTTGGGCACCGAAAAAGCAGTACGTACGCAACCATTCGGTGACATGTAGGTTATACGGGTCTCCTTCACATGCAGTTACGACATGATTGAGCCATAATCTCATCAAAATGTAGGTTGACATTAAATAACCATACGATTACTCTGATGATGCTCAGTACGCTTTTCAATATTCATGCACTCTTTTTGGACCAGTTCCCACTGTGTGGCCAACTGCCAGCGGTTGAGGCAACTGCCAGCGGTTGAGGCAAAGGATGGTCGTTGGAGAAGTGGGCTCCGTCAAGGACAGGCATAATGGGGTAGAAAAAGCTGCACAGCATCACATTCGGGGCCCTTAAATTGAAGGTTTCACTTTTGTTCATGGGAAATAGAAGGTACAATTGGAGCTAACATTTCACCGACACCAGCAATAAGGTCTTGGAGGGTAATCTCGTCGATTCTCGCGAGAAAATCCGTGAAATATTTCGAAAACTGTTGTTCTGTGTCTCGCGAGCGACAGCAGGCGTTCGTATCCATGAACTGTCAAAAAAATGAATATTCCATGATCGTCGTAACATCGACCCAGTGGGAATCTAGATCATGCGGAAGAACTAATCGAATCAGCGCCGACTGCCGCTGACGGGTGAAAAGCATCCTCACGCTAATTGAATCATCAAGAGGCCATTGATCATTTCCTGTCAATTTCCGACCAACATCGCGCCATTTTGTCTGTAAATCACGTGACAAGTGTCAACAGAGGAAGATGGATGTTACCAGCAGCAGACGACTCTGTGACAGGTCGAGTCCGAGGCTTCCAAATGCGACAGGCGGCATTCATCATTTCAACGCCTGGACGCCCCATCTTGTTTGCCAGGAGCGTTCCGAAAATTCCGCAGAGATCCACTTTCGAAACAAATCCAAGAACAAAGAAGTAACCGTCCTGAAATTATTCTTTTGTGTGGCGTGAAAAAGGAGCGATATTCTCAGGATGAAGTGACGTAGGCTAATGTACTGTAAAGTATACTGCGATAGTATCGCATATCAGTCAGCGTCACCATACGGCAAGTCAGGAACCAGATTACGTGCAGACGCCACTTAGAACCAGTGCCGCCACGAGATGGCCTAGCGCCAAAAATACCTATCTATTTTTGCTAGCACGAATCTACAGTACTGTAATGTCTACCGGTAGGCCTGTCTGACTGTAGTCGCTTTAGCCACATCTTTGGGGAAGAGGGTAACCCTTACGAATGGGGATACAGGCACGCACGATCACTCTGTGTCAGAAGATGATTCCACAGTACAAAGTGCTACTGGAATAAGCCAAGGGGTTTCAGGATCAACCGTTTCGACAAGACCCACTCACTCACTCAACCCTGCTAAGCCATTCACTGATTGAGAGAAATTCCGATGAGGGTCTCACGGTTGTTTTGCCATCGACGAACGTACCAGCTCTCCAGTGAAGGATTCAGCGCCTCTCTTTACAGCACAATATAAAGAGTTATGTACGATCTACTTGGAGACTACCTTTATCAGCGTCCTTGTTGCCATGGTGAAGTCTATAGCTTCTTGTTGTCATGTATGTCTCCGACTTCGAGTACTGTTGGTTGATATCATCGATGCGAGTACGATTGCACACGCAAAGTGACTTCAAAATAAACCCTAATCGAATGACAACTGTTCTTAGGAACCACCAGAGCGGCTGCAGCGATCGGTACAGAAAATTGATTGAATTGGCGAGAACTGGTTTTATGCGCTGGGTCGACAGTAGGCTCACAGTTAGCTGCTTTACCATGCCCAAAGGAGAACATCGTCAACCGTTCATAGCAAAAGTGATCAACGAATGTTCTGGTTACGTGGTGGCCATACGGCTCGGCCTCGCTCAGAAGCCATTCGGACTTGTTTGGAAAAACTCGTACCAATTCTCCTACGTGCACGAAGAGCTTGGAATGCCGGTGTAATGTTTTTGGATGTTCTCCATCTGTGAGTGTTCCCCTACTATTGTCTGACGGAATAATCTCCGACTTGACAATAGGGGACACACAGAGAAACGTGTCGATCTATCTGCCAGCGTTTCTCAAACAATAAGGGGAAACACTGACACACGGAATCGTTCGCAGATGTTACACCGGTTCGACAGAAACAAGCGTTAACTCGGACCACTTCTCAGATCATTTTATCATCGATTTCATCTGCTATCGAGCATGATAAGGTATGCAGAACACGACCCACTTTTCGCTCCAGACAATGGTAATTTTCCAAGGATTAACCCACAAGAATGTAACACAGAACAGTTATGTAAGTGTAACAGGAACAATTGTCACCTGGATCAATGAGTCTGGCCGCGATTGCGGCGCTTTTCTCACGACCACGAGAATGACCCTTATTGAACCTTTGGTAACTGTGACATTTTTGATTGGATAACCATTTTGCGTGCACAGACTTCGAGAAACCGGAAGACCTTACCGTTACCGGTACGATGCCACCAACACAACCAAGTAAGGACAATGTAGCGTACAGGTACGACGGGAGGTAGGATGAGAAGAAACAGTTCCATCACCGGATACATTGAATGAAACCGCCGGGGAACACTCAGACAACGGCACTCTATCATAGAACAGCAAAACCATACCTACCTTCACATTAGCCGCCAGGAAATGCTAGCTGCTGAGGCTAAGCATGCTAAGAGCTAAATAAAGACAGAAGACTAGCATAACTAGCACACAGAACAATAAACTGCGCTACACACACAACGATGCTGCATGGCGAACGGGTTTCATGAACTGAATGTACTTATACATCGACGATACCTGGACTGAATAAACGGAGCTCTGGGGCATGGACAAAGGCGCATTCCGGTTTGAGCGACCCGAATTCCATTGGCCCTGCAACCCACGGTTGAGAATCACCTCCCTAAATCGTGTTTGACGTTAGAATCCATGTACAAAATCCCTGAGAAACTGCCGCCATTCACACAGCGTGCAAAGCTGCAGGAGTGTTTGACATCAGCACGTGACTGGGATGCTGCTGGCGTACCATTTCTAGTTCCGCATTTTCACGTAAGATGTCAGTGCAATCTTTTAGTAGCTCGCAGGTCGCGCGAATCATCAATCTCGTACCCAGATCTACCTCATCCGAGGATATCTCTGGAAAGGGCTGGCGACTTGTCCAAAATTTCTGGACAACCGCTGGCAGCGTGCCAAAATGTTTGTTTCCCACAATATTTCGTTCTTCGATGACTGAAAAAGATCATATATGCCTAAAGAGCCATTTAATACACCCAAAACACGAA
>NMRB01000043.1:537099-569909 GCA_002633025.1 Notospermus geniculatus
AAGTTGTTTGAGTATTCGAGCAATTTCAAACGAATAGTTTAGTTGGGAAAATCAAACCGCAGGTGCCAGCTTCGGTGTGATTCGCCTCAAAATTAGTATATCGCGCATGCGCAGTATTCCTGAAGTCGTCAGCCCTTTCCAGTGGTGTTGTAGGAACGTAAACCCACTGGGGACGAGTTTGGCGAATCATCAGCGAGACTGGTCCCTTGTCCTCGAACCGGTGCGCTAATACTCGTATTAATTAGTGGAGCGGCTCGAGGACAACGGGCCAGCCTACTCATCAGCCTGGGCCCATATTCATATAACCTTGCTAGCTTAGTTGGTTGCTAGTTGTGTACATTGGCCTGTACAAACCAGGCACTTTAGCAGGCAACTAAGCCTAGCAAGGTTTTATGAATATGGGCCCTGGCCCCGTATTCATAAAACTACTTAAGTCTAAGTATGACACTTATCCTTTGTTCAACACAAAAGATAAGTATCACACTTAGACTTAAGTAGTTTTATGAATACGGGGCCTGGTCTTTATCTATTTTTGCTTTAAGATAATTTGCAAATGTATGGATTCATCCAAAATGTTTTCGATATATGGATTCAATTGTTCGTGACTTCTGCCTGCGCGTTGGTTACCAAGGGGTCTACCATGGCGACCATATACGTACGTGTACTTTAAAGGTGGCAGAGCACACGTCGATGAACCTCGTCATCAGGTTTTGTCAGATCCACGTTGTCAACACCGCTTTGTGAGGAACTACCAAAAGCCAGGAGCAAACGACCCCTGGGGAGGAGGTTGAACGATGACGTCATTTCGTACTCACTGATGTCCCGATGTCTCATCGACCTGTCTGAGCAGCAGCCTTAGAAAATGGCATCCTGCGGCGACTTTTGTCCATTGACTTCGCCCCACTGGGCTCCATTCATCCTGAGAATCTCAGGTCATTGCAAGAACTCCACTACCAGGCGCGGATCCGGGGGGCGCACCCCACCCCCTTTCGGCCAACAAATCTGTAAAATTGACCGTGCAATTATGGAATTTAGCAAATCATTGAAATTCACCCCCGGGAATTCACCGCATATTTAAATGTTTCTAGCACAGTGCGCCCCCTCTTTTCCGAAATCGTGTAGGCCTACCCGCCCCTGACTACGACCGAGGCATCCTGAGAACCGGTCATACGCCGGGTCCCAACCGTTCCGTGGTGCGTGGAAAGGAGTATTTGAGCAGACCCTTTGTTTTTTTAAAGTTTGGGTTTATAGTCTGATATCAACAACGGTAGAGGTTATCATCCGACTTTACACTTTAACCCCAGTCTATCCTGAAACCTTTCAGTAGAACTCAGATGAGCTGCTCATTCAGCGCTACAATCCGAGCATTTCCGACCGGTACCCATTTATACACCTGGGTGGAGAGAGGCCAGTGAGGCAAAGAGACTTGCCCAAAGTCTCACGCCCAGTGGGATTCGAACCCGGGACCCTCTGACCGCTAGTCGGAGGCCCGAATCACACCGTGGTTCCCCGTGACTCGGATGTTTCGGGATGTGACCGAGGCAATCTCCGCTTGTTTAAGTAGGAGGCAATGCATCTGAGGTTTGTGCATTATACAGCAAATATCAAGTGCGTGTACTTGAACTTATGTTTGACAGGTTACCGGACGTAAATTTCAGCTCCGCTACCAAACAGTTCAAGCGCCTGTCGATTTTTTGTTCAATGTCTACTTCCACGCTCAGGTATTCGTCAACAAGAAGGATACTGCTGTGAGTCGATGAAAAATAACTCTCAACCTAGCGACCAATGAGACCACTCCTTGTTTAGCCAATCAGGAGCTCGCTCCCTGTGCTTTGTTGCGCCTCCGGTGAAAAAAAGCCAATCGTATCAATTCTGCATTCCACTTCTGGATAGCCTGACTGGTCTCATGTCTTCGAAACGGGAAACTGCGGGCACAAACTGTTCGAGGTGTTTTACGGTCACATGATTACCAATTTGGCCTTCAATTTCTTTCCGAAAAAAAGGGCCAGTGTTATTCTGCGTCAGTGAGCTGGATTTCATCGATTCTAGTAGGTTATACACGGGATACAACACACATGGGGAGATTTCTTAAGTTGATTTAGGTCATATCGAACTTAGAACTATCGAAAACAGAAGATTTATTTAGTACGCAGTGAAGACAAATATTGGAATATCGGCATTAAGACTTCGCTTTTGGAATTAAAGACGATGATATTGGCTGGTAGACTTCAATAATTCCAGGGAGAGAAAACGGTGGGAGTGTGGAAGGATTGAAAAACGTGGTTTCGTCAGGAAAGGGACGTCTACCTGAAGCGTACAGTGTAGATTCTCACAAAGGGTCTTGAGTTAAACAGAGTACAATCATGTAATTTCTTCAATATCCGCTGGTTTCGTCCGCAAATTGCGTCGTCATCTGTTTTCGAAAGAAGCCGCTAAAATCCAATTGCGCCCCTAGTGGTTGAAATATAAACTCATTACTTTGACAGTGCTGCCACCTATAGGGTTGTGTCACTCACGGGTACTTTACAGCTATTGTCTCGTCCCGAAAATATGATGGAAACTACTGAAAGAACATTGAAATTTTGTTCAGGCATTAGCTGTGCAACATGCCGCTTCAATGGTTCAATCGTTAGGTTTGTGTAACTTTTTACGGACGTGATGCCATCGCCATCTAGCGGATGGTTCAGAAATATCATTCCAAAGATAATGAAATGACTGAGATCACCATCCCTTTAAGGCACTGCTCTCGAGTCTCGTTCGACGAGATCCCTATTGTTCCGGAAAGAATAGCAACATACATAGCACGAATTGGGAATTCACCGAGCATGTCTAGCGCCATGTGATTGTGACAGGGACAGGACCACAACAGAACTATATCGTGGGCTTGTATCACAATGTGTTGGATTGGAATCTCAATATAACCCCTGAAGTCATGGGATAATAGACGGTCTAGCGAATTTCTGGGACATGTCGTGAAGACGAATTGTGGAGAGTCCACCGCGCACGATATAACCATTCAGACAGGACGAAATAACAATAGGGCGATGTTTCTATTCATTCTTCGAAAGCAGAAGAAGAAAAGGCACAGAGTGATAAAGAGGACTGACGTGTTGCCCATTGGAGAGAGGGCGGCCAAAACGACAGGTAGGTTATTTCTCTATGGAATCATCGAAGTATTACAGAAGAAAGCTTTAGCACTAAGCCTTTGCCTTGACTTGTCCAAGTGATGACATTTTGTGTGGTGGGCATTTGGTGTGTATGGACGGTCAAATTTCGTTTTTACACAACCAGGGCCATCGTAGAACTCGTACTCTACTCCCGAGACGGAAATTGACAGTAATTTACGGCGTTCCGATTTCACACCTTTCTAGGATATCACATCCTTTTTCCTGTTTCGGATTCTCCCGTTTTCTCGGTTTTTGTGATATAATTCTCCTATTTGAGGACAGGACACCCATCTAGTAACCAGTCTATAGAGCCTTCAGAAGGGTCGATACCGTGAGTTCTTGGATCAGCGTATTGCCCAAATCTTGACTGAATGGATTACCATACTTAGACTTTGAGTCACCACAGTCGGTGGATTACCACAAAAAACATCGTCTTCATAAATCCACATCCCCAACATTCCCGTTCTAAATGACCGTACGGCTACCTCTACGATATTACGGTAACGACCTGAGGACACAACCCCACCCAAGGCCGGCATATCTAACCCCCGGAACACCAACCACTGAAATACTCATTACAGACATCTGGGTCCTTGGTGAGTGTTCAACGTCATCGTCTCGCTCAATGACCAGATGACAAGATCTCAACGGTGCTTTGAGGAGATCGACAATCGCTATCTCATTCCCAGAAGCTTAGGGCTTTGTCCTCCCGTGGGGCAAATGAAATCAGCTCCATGACCCTCCTACCCATCCTCCCATAGCAAGGTTTTTATCTCCCATAGCAGGGCTTTCATCCATGCACTCACAAGCGTTTGTGCGTCGATGAAAAGGAGCGAGGTAAAAACCCCTGCTGTGCCGAGTGGGAGCATGCTCCACTTCACTCGTCTCGGTATTACCAATAACACCTCCATGGTATAATAACACCTCCATGGTATAAGGTGCAGCTTTGACAGAATTTCACCATGCGGATGATCTAGATACAGAGGTGACAGGGTGATTACATATGACACGGGCTGTAACAGGTTGTTGATATCAGACACTTCAATTTACAATATATACTTGTATCATATTCTCACCCTTTTCGCTCTAGTTGCTGAATAGCCCGTGCTGATCTTACATCATGGAGGGTGCAGTGACAGATGTCAGTTACGATGAATGTGAAAACCTTCTCAGAGAAATTTGTCTATACATTGGTACGTAACTAATTTCTGCGTCGTGGTGGCTTCAAACGGTATTTGTGGGAACGAGGTACGATTCCAGCAATCCTGGATTTGATGGCATCCAATAAGAATGCTAGGCATTCCTTCAATTTGCATAATATGCAAATTAACTCTGTTATCATATGGAGATATTTGCATGTCTGCATAAGGCAGCTTTAGCTTGAGGGGTGCGACTAAGTCACCACCGTATCGTATAAGTTGATGTCAATAACAATAACAATAACAATAACAATAACAATAACAACTAGAAATTGACTTTCGAGTCAATTTGAAGACCGCCCTTGAAAATTCACTGATGAATTTTGTAAATATGTTAGGGTGATGTAGAAACTGANCCACTAGAATATCAACTCCCATTGGCCAGATCAAACGCCAATTGTAGCGTACGAAAGACCACGATGCACATGCACAATAGCCAGTCGGGTCGTCTGATATGATCCAATCGTTGATAAATCGGATCACTACTAACAATCTAATCCGTTTCTCAGTCTTATTTGATAACCGCAGTCGATATTTCATGTCGAGTTTCCCCAGTCAAGTGGGGAATGAGATTTGAGCTATAAATATGAACGGTCCTTGGGGACTGATTTTTGCCATTCGCCATTAGACCGAAAGGGCGGTTCTAATTAGCTGATACTGATATACCCTCGAAGGCTTCGGCAACCAAGTTTCAGGTTCTAAATAATTTTAGAAGCGTGGGCAAACAGCTTGTGGGTCTGGTTAATGTCAGCAAGTCGACACTATCAATTTAATCTGACGGATTATTATCCTCAAGCTTTTGGCGCATTTCCGACGATACTGTTGTTGTCGGTTTTTGGTAAAACAATGCCAGGCCCCAGGGGAAAACACGATTCTTTCGGGCCTATTTGAAACCATTATGGCGAGCGGGCCTGTCAATACGTAACTCCACAACATCCACTCAACCTCACGGATTGCTATCCTCATGCTCATGCTATTGGTGCATTTTCGATGACACCGTTGTTGTCGGTTTTTGGTAAAAACAGCAGGCACTAGCGGAAAACACGATTCTTTCGGGCCTACTCTGTCCATCACAAAGCATATTCAATATGGAGTGCTGCCTTGTCAATGACGATTCTAACCGGCAGCCACTGTGTTTGCAACTAAGGAATGTGTAAGCAAACTCTGTTGAAATCAATCAACGAAGAATACTTTATTTATGTTTATTTCCGCCAACACGCATCATTTATTTGGTATCGCATCAGTGAGTAGTGATGGTTTGCTTCCACTGTGTGTGAACGATTTAGTTCCCATAAGTCGTGATAATCAATAGTTGTGGTTTGACATGGAATACAGGGTGTGTCTGGAAACTGTCCCATACATCCAAAATCCGGGGTAGCGCGTCAGAGGCCAGTCACAGTGTAGATGGCAGCACCGATGGTGAGCCGGAATATCCCGTAAACGGCGATGTTCTGGGACGGCAACATTTTTCTACCAACACTCCTCTTCAACAAGGGACGGTCAGTGGGAGGGGTTTGGGAATTAACTACCGTTGTCATCAGATCTACCCCCATGATGCCCCCGACAACTGGATTCTTGAGAGATTCCGTCACACCGGTGTCATAGAACAGTTGCATAGAAGATAACGCCCCCGATATAGGATACGCCTACCCCAACATTACACTTCTAAAGAAATGAGCGACGAACGTCTTAAAGCGGATTGTTCGCGTCTGTCCAAAGTGAACCAAAAATAATAAAACAACACGTTTTATTCTTAACAACAACTGGTAAATGCATTGCGGCGGCCCCTCCGGAAACTGTTCTGTGGAATCTTTTGACTCGGCGCGAATAGTCCACTTTAATGGTGCTCTAGTTCGAATGGTAAACATTACGGTTTGTTTATTTACATGGTTGATTATAATAGTTATTTTTCCTCGGACAGGTGGCAGCACCGTATATACCAAAACATTAATGTTATCTATTTTTATATCTATCTAGATAAATATTCTTGTAACTGAAATATATTTATGATTTTTCGCTCAAAAACAAATAAAAAGTTGTGAAAGGCGAGATTTAATTCGATTTTATCTGATTTGTTAGTACCAGAAGTTGACAATAGGTGGCACACCGTAATGTTTACAATTCGAACTAGAGCACCTTTAAGGCCGGCATCAGTACGGGAGGGGCATTAGATTCTACCACATGAAAAACCGCGCCTGGTTTTGCATTCTGGACCCGAGATTTCCGACAGGCATGCATGCAGTGTTGGTCATTAGACGGGGACAGCTAACCGTCCTAAATCTTGATCCATTCGTTACGAATCACCCAATAAATTCTATCGAGTTAGGCAAACAGCGTCCTCTTGGCGCTTTTCGATTGCTGCTTTGGGATCTTTTTCACGGGCAAACGGTTTACCTAATTTACCATTCGTAGAGAAAAAAACCTTTCATCGAAATGAAATTTACACTGCGGAGCTGAGTTTCCACTGATGAGCATTTCGAGGGGCGCTTTTCACAAGTGGAAACGATTTGCTCTTATCCTGTTGTATCCCATGATTAGCCTTTCTCACTGGAATAAATCGCGGCTAAACCATTTCTCGGATTTGATACAAGATTCGGTATATGTTCCCGTTAATTATTATCATCGATCTTGGTGATACTCTAATATATCGTTTGTAACCATTCGATGTTGGTTGGATTGGTTCCCGACCCTCTAGTGGCGAGATTGGGAAGCAAACTCGACAACAGACTGGTTCCCGTCTTTGCCGGCCACTCACGCGGGGCTCACTCCACAGTGGAGCGGCGAAGACCAGGAACCAGCCTAACTCTTCAACACGTACCTGTCGCTCCTCACAAGATGCCATGTTCGCTGGTAACCAGAACGTAAAACCACGGCCCCAAAACCGGAAGGAAGGGATAAAGAAGTTGAGGGTAGCCAGAGAAACCTACATGATTAAGCCTACCTAGGTCGAGGTTGAGCTAAAGTCTGAATGACGGAGCGAAAGTACGGTTGGGGATGAGCCCTTCAATTCAACAAGGAGACTACGTTCGGTGAGATGTCTTAGAACAATTCCATCCCGGAGATCCAATAATCATCTACAGTCGGAAAGTCGATCTCTTACGACAGCCGTACATGAAGCCGTCATCGAACAACTGAGAAGGTCACGATTTTCCTTTTGAATTTTGTTTCCTTTTGTTTCGGTTTTTCCCATCACCCACGGATTAGCACATGTGGGAAACCAAAAATTCATAAGCGAGCGAACGATGTCATGGTCGTGATTAAGTCCAACTGATTAGTCAATTATTACAGCGCAGGAAAAGTCAGTAAGTTCCCCCATCATGTGTTACGAAAGAACACACGTAACACAGCGACACAGCTGCAGCTTGGGCACCGAAAAAGCAGTACGCAACCATTCGGTGACATGTAGGTTATATGGGTCTCCTTCACATGCAGTTACGACATGATTGAGCCATAATCTCATCAAAATGTAGGTTGACGTTAAATCACCATACGATTACTCTGATGATGCTCAGCACGCTTTTCAATATTCATGCACTCTTTTTGGACCAGTTCCCACTGTGTGGCCAACTGCCAGCGGTTGAGGCAAAGGATGGTCGTTGGAGAAGTGGGCTCCGTCAAGGACAGGCATACTGGGGTAGAAAAAGCTGCACAGCATCACATTCGGGGTCCTTAAATTGAAGGTTTCCCTTTTGTTCATGGGAAATAGACGGTACAACTGGAGCTAACATTTCAACGATACCAGCAATAAGGTCTTGGAGGGTAAACTTGTCGATTCTCGCGAGAAAATCCGTGAAAGGTTTCGAAAACCGTTGTTCCGTGTGTCTCGCGAGTGCATAGCAGGCGTTCGTATCCATGAACTGTCAAAAAAATGAATATTCCATGATCGTCGTAACATCGACCCAGTGGGAATCTAGATCATGCGGAAGAACTAATCGAATCAGCGCCGACTGCCGCTGACGGGTGAAAAGCATCCTCACGCTAATTGAATCATCAAGAGGCCATTGATCATTTCCTGTCAATTTCCGACCAACATCGCGCCATTTTGTCTGTAAATCACGTGACAAGTGTCAACAGAGGAAGATGGATGTTACCAGCAGCAGACGACTCTGTGACAGGTCGAGTCCGAGGCTTCCAAATGCGACAGGCGGAATTCATCATTTCAACGCTTGGACGCCATCTTGTTTCCCAGGGGCGTTCCGAAAATTCCGCAGAGATCCGCTTTCGAAACAAATCCAAGAACAAAGAAAGACGTAACCGTCCTGAAATCATTCATTTGTGTGGCGTGAAAAAGGAGCGATGTTCTCAGGATGAAGTGACGTAGGCTAATGTACTGTTAAAGTATACTGCGATAGTATCGCATATCAGTCAGCGCCACCATACGGCAAGTCAGGAACCAGATTACGTGCAGACGCCACTTAGAACCAGTGCCGCCACGAGATGGCCTAGCGCCAAAAATGTATCTCTCTTATCTATTTCTGCTAGCACGAATCTACGGTAATGTCTATCGGCATGATCGGTAGGCCTATCTGACTGTAATCGCTTCAGCCACATCTTTGGGGAAGAGGGTAACCCGTATGGATGGGGAACAACCACGCACGATCACCCTGTGTCAGGAGATGATTCCACAGTACACAGTGCTACTGGAATAAGCCGAAGTGTCAGCTCTTCTAAGGGGTTTCAGGATCGACCCTTTCGACAAGACCCACTCACTCACTCAACCTTTCTGCTAAGCCATTCTGATTGAGAGAAATTCCGATGAGGGTCTCACGGTTGTTTTGTCATCGACGACTGTACCAGCTCTCCAGTGAAGGATTCACCGCCTCTCTTTACAGAACGATATAAAGAGTTATGTACGATCTACTTGGAGACCACCTTTATCAGCGTCCTTGTTGCCATGGTGAAGTCTATAGCTTCTTGTTGTCATGTATGTCTCCGACTTCGAGTACTGTTGGTTGATATCATCGATGCGAGTACGGTTGCACACGCAAAGTGACTTCAAATAAACCCTAATCGAATGACAACTGTTCTTAGGAACCACCAGAGCGGCTGCAGCGATCGGTACCGAAAATTGATTGAATTGGCGAGAACTGGTTTTATGCGCTGGGTCGACAGTAGGCTCACAGTTTGCTGCTTTGCCCAAAGGAGAAAATCGTCAACCGCTCATTATAGCAAAAGTGATCAACGAATGTTCTGGTTAGGTGGTGGCCATACGGCTCGGCCTCCCTCAGAAGCCATTCGGACTTGTTTGGAAAAACTCGTACCAATTCTCCTACGTCACGAAGACCTTGGTTGCCGGTGTAATGTTTTTGAATGTTCTCCATCTGTGTGTGCCTGTCCCCTACTATTGTCTGACGGAATAATCACCGACTTGACAATAGGGGACACGCAGAGAAGGGTGTCGATCTACCTGCCTTCACCGGTTCGCGACAGAAACAAGCGTTAACTCGGACCATCTTCTCAGATAATTTTATCATCGATTTCATCTGCTATCGAGCATGATAAGGTATGCAGAACACGACCCACTTTTTCGCTCCAGACAATGGGAATTTCCCGACACATGGTCCAAGGATTAACCCACAAGAATGTAACACAGAACAGTTATGTAAGTGTAACAGGAACAATTGTCACCTGGATCAATGAGTCCGGCCGCGATTGCGGCGCTTTTCTCACGACCACGAGAATGACCCTTTACTAACGCCTTGAACCTTTGGTAACTGTGACATTTTTGATTGGATAACCATTTTGCGTGCACAGACTTCGAGAAACCGGAAGACCTTACCGTTACCGCTACGATGCCACCAACACAACCAAGTAAGGACAATGTAGCGTACAGGTACGACGGGAGGTAGGATGAGAAGAAACAGTTCCATCACCGGATACATTGAATGAAACCGCCGGGGAACACTCAGACAACGGCACTCTATCATAGAACAGCAAAACCATACCTACCTTCACATAAGCCGCCAGGAAATGCTAGCTGCTGAGGCTAAGCATGCTAAGAGCTAAATGAAGACAGAAGACTAGCATAACTAGCACACAGAACAATTAACTGCGCTACACACACAACGATGCTGTATGGCGAACGGGTTTCATGAACTGAATGTACTTATACATCGACGATACCTGGACTGAATAAACGGAGCTCTGGGGCATGGACAAAGGCGCATTCCGGTTTGAGTGACCCGAATTCCATTGGCCCTGCAACCCACGGTTGAGAATCACCTCCCTAAATCGTGTTTGACGTTAGAATCCATCTACAAAATCCCTGAGAAACTGCCGCCATTCACACAGCGTGCAAAGCTGCAGGAGTGTTTGACATCAGCACGTGACTGGGATGCTGCTGGCGTACCATTTCTAGTTCCGCATTTTCACGTAAGATGTCAGTGCAATCTTTTAGTAGCTCGCGGCTCGCGCGAATCATCAGCTATACTGGTCCCTTGTCCTCGAACCGGTGCGCTAATACTCGTATTAGCGGAGCGGCTCGAGGACAACGGACCAGTCTACTCATCAGCCTGGCTTTAAGATAATTTGCAAATGTATGGATTCATCCAAAATGTTTTCGATATATGGATTCAATTGTTCGTGACTTCTGCCTGCGCGTTGGTTACCAAGGGGTCTACCATGGCGACCATATACGTACGTGGGTGTACTTTAAAGGTGGCAGAGCACACGTCGATGAACCTCGTCATCAGGTTTTGTCAGATCCACGTTGTCAACACCACTTTGTGGGTAAGTGTTCTACCAAAAGCCAGGAGCAAACGACACCTGGGGAGGAGGTTGAACGATGACGTCATTTCGTACTCACTCATGTCCCGATGTCTCATCGACCTGTCTGAGCAGCAGCCTTAGAAAATGGCATCCTGCGGCGGCTTTTGTCCATTGACTTCGCCCCACTGGGCTCCATTCATCCTGACAATCTCAGGTCATTGCAAGAACTCCACTACCAGGCGCGGATCCGGGGGGCGCACCCCCCTCCGGCCAACAAATCTGTAAAATTGACCGTGCAATTATGAAATTTTGGAGCAAATCATTGAAATTCAGCCCCCGAGAAAGTGCGCCCCCTCTTTTCCGAAATCGTGGATCCGCCCCTGACTACGACCGAGGCACCTGAGTGAGAACGGGCCATTTACGGTCCCAACCGCTCCGTGGTGCGAGGGAAAGAGCATTTGAGCAGACTCTTTGTTTTTTTCTAAAGTTTAGGTTTATAGTCTGATATCAACAGCGGCAGGTGTCATCCGACTTTACACTACGTCTTTAACCCCAGTCTATCCTGAAACCTGTCAGCAGAACTCAGATTAGTTGCTCATTCAGCGCTACAATCTGAGCATTTCCGACCGGTAACCATTTATACACCTGGGTGGAGAGAGGCCAGTGAGGCAAAGAGACTTGCCCAAAGTCTCACGCCCAGTGGGATTCGAACCCGGGACCCTCTGACCGCTAGTCGGAGGCCCGAATCACACCGTGGTTCCCCGTGACTCGGATGTTTCGGGATGTGACCGAGGCAATCTCCGCTTGTATAAGTAGGGGGCAATGCATCTGAGGTTTGTGCATCACAGCAAATATCAAGTGCGTGTACTTGAACTTATGTTTGACAGGTTACCGGACGTAAATTTCAGCTCCGCTACCAAACAGTTCAAGCGCCTGTCGATTTTTTGTTCAATGTCTACTTCCACGCTCAGGTACTCGTTAACAAGAAGGATACTGCTGTGAGTCGATGAAAAATAACTCTCAACCTAGCGACCAATGAGACCACTCCTTGTTTAGCCAATCAGGAGCTCGCTCCCTGTGCTTTGCTGCGCGTCCGGTGAAAAAAAGCCAGTCGTATCAATTCTGCATTCCATTTCAGGATGGCCTGACTGGTCTCATGTCTTCAAAACGGGAAACTGCGGGCACAAACTGTTCGAGGTGTTTTACGGTCACATGATTACCAATTTGGCCTTCAATTTCTTTCCGAAAAAAAAGGGCCAGTGCCATTCTGCGTCAGTGAGCTGGATTTCATCGATTCTAGTAGGTTATACACGGGATACAACACACATGGGGAGATTTCTTAAGTTGATTTAGGCCATATCGAACTTTAGAACTATCGAAAACAGAAGATTTATTTAGTACGCAGTGAAGACAAATATTGGAATATCGGCATTAAGACTTCGCTTTTGGAATTAAAGACGATGATATTGGCTGGTAGACCTCAATAATTCCAGGGAGAGAAAACGGTGGGAGTGTCGAAGGATTGAAAAACGTGGTTTCGTCAGGAAAGGGACGTATTATCTGAAGCGTAGATCCTCATAAAGGGTCTTGAGTTAAACAGAGTACAATCATGTAATTTCTTCAATATCCGCTGGTTTCGTCCGCAAATTGCGTCGTCATCTGTTTTCGAAAGAGGCCGCTAAAATCCAATTGCGCCCCTAGTGGTTGAAATATAAACTCATTACTTTGACAGTGCTGCCACCTATAGGGTTGCGTGACTCACGGTACTTTACAGCTATTTTCCCGTCCCAAAGATATGATGGAAACTACTGAAAGAACATTGAAATTTTGTTCAGGCATTAGCTGTGCAAATAACATGCCGCTTCAATGGTTAAATCGTCAGGTTTGTGTAACTTTTTACGGACGTGATGCCATCACCATCTAGCGGATGGTTCAGAAATATCATTCCAAAGATAATGAAATGACTGAGATCACCATCCCTTTAAGGCACTGCTCTCGTTCGACGAGATCCCTATTGTTCCGGAAAGAATAGCAACATACATAGCACGAATTGGGAATTCACCGAGCATGTCTAGCGCCATGTGATTGTGACAGAGACAGGACCACAACAGAACTATATCGTGGGCTTGTATCACAATGTGTTGGATTGGAATCTCAATATAACCCCTGAAGTCATGGGATAACAGACGGTCTAGCGAATTTCTGGGGCATGTTGTGAAGACGAATTGTGGAGTGTCCACCGCGGACGATATAACCATTCAGACAGGACGAAATAACAATAGGGCGATGTTTCTATTCATTCTTCGAAAGCAGAAGAAGAAGAGACACAGAGTTATAAAGAGGACTGACGTGTTGCCCATTGGAGAGAGGGCGGCCAAAACGACAGGTAGGTTATTTCTCTATGGAATCATCGAAGTATTACAGAGGAAAGCTTTAGCACTAAGCCTTTGCCTTGACTTGTCCAAGTGATGACATTTTGTGTGGTGGGCATTTGGTGTGTATGGACGGTCATATTTCGTTTTTACACAACCAGGGCCATCGTAGAACTCGTACTCTACTCCCGAGACGGAAATTGACAGTAATTTACGGCGTTCCGATTTCACACCTTTCTAGGACATCACAATATCCTTTTTCCTGTTTCGGATTCACTCCGTTTTCTCGGTTTTTGTGATATGATATGATTCTCCTATTTGAGGACCCAGTACCCAGCTTTCAGAGAAGGGTCGATACCGTGAGTGATTGGATCGGCGCATTGCCCAAATCTTGACTGAATGGATTACCATACGTAGACTTTGAGTCGGTGGATTACCACAAAAAACATCGTCTTCATAAATCCACATCCCCAACATTTCCGTTCTAAATGACCGTACGGCTACCTCTACGATATTACGGTAACGACCTGAGGGCACAACCCCACCCAACGCTGGCATATCCAACCCCCGGAACACCAACCACTGAAATACTCATTACAGACATCTGGGTCCTTGGTGAGTGTTCAACGTCATCGTCTCGCTCAATGACCAGATGACAAGATCTCAACGGTGCTTTGAGGAGATCGACAATCGCTATCTCATTCCCAGAAGCTTAGGGCTTTGTCCTCCCGTGGGGCAAATGAAATCAGCTCCATGACCCTCTTACCCATCCTCCGATAACAGGGTTTTTATCTCCCATAGCAGGGCTTCCATCCACTCGCACAAGCGTTTGTGTGCGTCGATGAAAAGGAGCGAGGTAAATACCCCTGCTGTGCCGAGTGGGCGCATGCTCCACTTCACTCGGTATTACCAATAACACCTCCATGGTATAAGGTGCAGCTTTGACAGAATTTCACCATGCGGATGATCTAGATACAGAGGTGACAGGGTGATTACATATGACACGGGCTGTAACAGGTTGTTGATATCAGACACTTCAATTTACAATATATACTTGTATCATATTCTCACCCTTTTCGCTCTAGTTGCTGAAAAGCCCGTGCTGATCTTACATCATGGAGGGTGCAGTGACAGATGTCAGTTACGATGAATGTGAAAACCTTCTGAGAGAAATTTGTCTATACATTGGTACGTAACTAATTTCTGCGTCGTGGTGGCTTCAAACGGTATTTGTGGGAACGAGGTACGATTCCATCAATCCTGGATTTGATGGCATCCAATAAGAATACTAGGCATTCCTTCAATTTGCATAATATGCAAATTAACTCTGTTATCATATGGAGATATTTGCATGTCTGCATAAGGCAGCTTTAGCTTGAGGGGTGCGACTAAGTCACCACCGTATCGTATAAGTTGATGTCAATAACAATAACAATAACAAATAACAATAACAATAACGGCGGTGCATCCCTTGGATTCGGTTCCTAGTTAATACGAATTAAGTCTCTCTTTGGAGTTCCTGTGTTACATTAAAATCCAGCAAAATAGGCCTGAATTCAGGAATCAAATTGAACATGGTCGATTTTAATTGGTCACTGAAAAGTACTTCTGATTGGCGCGCCAATTGTAGCGTACGAAAGACCACGATGCACAATAGCCAGTCGGGTCGTCTGATATGATCCAATCGTTGATAAATCGGATCACTACTAACAATCTAATCCGTTTCTCAGTCTTATTTGATAACCGCAGTCGATATTTCATGTCGAGTTTCCCCAGTCAAGTGGGGAATGAGATTTGAGCTATAAATATGAACGGTCCTTGGGAACTGATTTTTGCCATTCGCCATTAGACCGAAAGGGCGGTTCTAATTAGCTGATACTGATATACCCTCGAAGGCTTCGGGAACCAAGTTTCAGGTTCTCAATAATTTTAGAAGCGTGGGCAAACAGCTTATGGGTCTGGTTAATGTCAGCAAGTCGACACTATCAATTTAATCTGACGGATTATTATCCTCAAGCTTTTGGCGCATTTCCGACGATATTGTTGTTGTTGTCGGTTTTTGGTAAAACAATGCCAGGCCCCAGGGGAAAACACGATTCTTTCGGGCCTATTCTAATAAGAAACCATTATGGTGAGCGGGCCTGTCAATACGTAACTCCACAACATCCACTCAACCTCACGGATTGCTATCCTCATGCTCATGCTATTGGTGCATTTTCGATGACACCGTTGTGGTTGTCGGTTTTTGGTAAAAACAGCAGGCACTAGCGGAAAACACGATTCTTTCGGGCCTACTCTGTCCATCACAAAGCATATTCAATATGGAGTGGCGCCTTGTCAATGGCGATTCTAACCGGCAGCCACTGTGTTTGCAACTAAGGAATGTGTAAGCAAACTCTGTTGAAATCAATCAACGAAGAATACTTTATTTATGTTTATTTCCGCCAACACGCATCATTTATTTGATATCGCATCAGTGAGTAGTGATGGTTTGCTTCCACTGTGTGTGAACGATTTAGTTCCCATAAGTCGTGATAATCAATAGTTGTGGTTTGACATGGAATACAGGGTGTGTCTGGAAACTGTCCCATACATCCAAAATCCCGGGTAGCGCGTCAGAGGCCAGTCACAGTGTAGATGGCAGCACCGATGGTGAGG
This sequence comes from Notospermus geniculatus, assembly GCA_002633025.1. Taxonomy (NCBI): domain Eukaryota; kingdom Metazoa; phylum Nemertea; class Pilidiophora; order Heteronemertea; family Lineidae; genus Notospermus; species Notospermus geniculatus. Next base: position 553,204 of record NMRB01000043.1, read on the forward strand.
TCCGTTGTTCTGGGAGGGCAACATTTTTCTATCAACACTCCTCTGCAACAAGGGACGGTCAGTGGGAGGGGTTGTTGGGAATTAACTACCGTTGACATCGAATCTATCCCCCATGATGCCCCCGACAACTGGATTCTTTAGAGATTCCGTCACATCGGTGTCATAGAAGATAACGCCCCCGATATATGATAGGCCTACCCCATTACACTTCTAAAGAGATAGCGACGAACGTCTTAAAGCGGATTGTTCGCGTCTGTCCAAAGTAAAACCAAAAATAGCACAACAACTCGTTTTATTCTTAACAACAACTGGTAAATGCATTGCGGCGGCCGCTCCGGAAACTGTCTGTGGAATCTTTTGACTCGGCGCGAATAGTCCGCTTTAATGGTGCTCTAGTTCGAATTGTAAACATTACGGTTTGTTTATTTACATGGTTGATTATAATAGTTATTTTTCCTCGGACAGGTGGCAGCACCGTATATACCAAAACATTAATGTTATCTATTTTTATATTTATCTTGATAAATATTCTTGTAACTGAAATATATTTATGATTTTACGCTCAAAAACAAATAAAATGTTGTGAAAGGCGAGATTTAATTCGATTTTATCTGATTTGTTAGTACCAGAAGTTGACAATAGGTGGCACACCGTAATGTTTACAATTCGAACTAGAGCACCTTTAAGGCCGGCATCAGTACGGGAGGGGCATTAGATTCTACCACATGAAAAACCGCGCCTGGTTTTGCATCTGGACCCGAGATTTCCGACAGGCATGCATGCAGTGTTGGTCATTAGACGCGTCCTAAATCTTGATCCATTCGTTACGAATCACCCAATAAATTCTATCGAGTTAGGCAAACAGCGTCCTCTTGGCGCTTTTCGATTGCTGCTTTGGGATCTTTTTCACGGGCAAACGGTTTACCTAATTTACCATTCGTAGAGAAAAAACCTTTCATCGAAATGAAATTTACACTGCGGAGCTGAGTTTCCACTGATGAGCATTTCGAGGGGCGCTTTTCACAAGTAGGTCGCAAGTGGAAACGATTTGCTCTTATCCTGTTGTATCCCATGATTAGCCTTTCTCACTGGAATAAATCGCGGCTAAACCATTTCTCGGATTTGATCGACCGCAGTGGCATTTAAGCACAGGTCGTGGACATGAATGCCGAGTTTCTGGCGATGACATTCCGGCAGTATGTTCGGTTTGTAGCTAGCCTCTAAACAGCTAACAGATGGTAGCTATAGCCTCCGGATGTGGTACAGGCTGAGTGTTTATCATCACATGCACCGTTTCCTGGATTTCAGTATTTTTGTTCGATTTCTCCCTAAGCGTTGTCCGTACATTGGTAATCGTATAGTGAAGCCACCCTTTCTATAATTTGATGCTGCAGCAGGTAGGTACACGTAGTGATACACTGAAACCACCCTTTCTGCCTGAATCACGGTATAGGTGGTATAATCATACCACCAACCCGAATCATGGTATACATGCTATCAGGAATAAATAACACCATGGTGTTATTTATTCCTGATGCTATACATGGTATGAACCACCCTTTCTAACTGGATCATGGTATCGAAACCACCTTTTCCATCTGGGTAACTATGAGTGGTGTCGAAACCACCTTTTCTACCTGGATCATGGTATACGTGGTATCGAAACCACCTTTTCTATACCTGTATCATGGTATACGTGGTATCGAAACCACCTTTTCTATACCTGTATCATGGTATACGTGGTATCAAAACCACTTTTTCCACCTGGATCATGGTATACGTGGTATCGAAGCCACCGCCTTTTCTACCTGGACCATGGTACGTGGTATCGAAGTGATTGAAACAATGGTATTACTCATGTGGGTATATGGCCGCAGTATCATGGTAACGTGAAGCCAACATAATTGAATATTGCACGGAGGCCCAAGCCAGAATCTGCACCAAAGGATAACCTTTCGTGAAGTTCAACTTGAATATCTGAGCGAACTCGGCAGTATTTTTGGATTAGTCATTCAAAATATAATTAATGAATACAGGTTTTCGTTACATGGTGTATTTGAATGAGCCTAAAGCATTTCCATTGGTGCAGGTTTACATTTATAATGAGCTCTCAGTGATTTGTTTGTTCACCACACATATTCTCATGTGGCTTCACGATGTACGTACGTACTGTACGTAACGTGTTAAAGGTACATGTACCGAGGTTTCGCAAATCTGACGAAACACGAAGTACGAAATACGAAAGTGGACTTCATTTCCATGACGTAATGTATTTCAGGAGATAGTTGGTATCACAAATATCACCTGCTGCAAGAGCGTCTTTTAGCGTATGAGTGACGTAAGACCGACAGAGTTACGGTGTATACACGTATTAAACTTAAAATTTATCTTTTTCCACTTCGTAGATACGAAGTGGAAATTAAAAAATTCAAGATGCACCAGAACTCTCTCGGTCTTACATGATGCTAAAAGACGCACTGCTGGCATCAGGGACATTGGTGGTACTGACCATCTCCAGAAATGCATTACGTCATGGAAATGAAGTTGAATTTCGTATTTCGTACTTCGTTTTTCGTCAGATTTGCGAAACCTCACTATTTTGTCTTAACGGTAAAAATAGGCTCAAAACAAGACGAAATCGTTCTGGAAAAGCAAGAAGAAAAAGTAGGTACTTAAATCAATACAGAGACGAAAATGGAATGAACCGCAAAAAGTTGCGTTTGTCTCGAGAACACAGGTTCTGACTCGTGCACAGTTTAAGCTATAATCCCCCCCCCCCCCAAGGTTTAGGCTTACAAAACCATTACCATAAAACTTGATCGTTTAAACGTTCACTTTGTAAAGCCACTGAACTTGATCCTTATAAATCCGCGTGAAAATACATGACTACATGTAGTGCATTGGCACACACAATAGAAAATTATAGTTTGTGAGTTATTAAAGTACGTATGCCAGCAAGCTATGATTTGTACAGAGCTTTGAAGGTCTGTGCACTTCAGATCCTTCGCGAAAGAGTCGGCGGTGTTGAATCGAAACTATGTGTAAGCACGGACCTTCATGGTGTAAGTTGATGATGATGGGTCAATGATGCCAAAAGCGTTCTAAAATCTGGCCTGTTTCTCGCAGTCTGATCCCAGTTTTTTTCTTGCTGCTAGGCCAATCTGCAAATTCATCACCGTTATAAATTGCTAAGTTACAAACATGACAGTACGACTAATCAGCTTGAATTCTTATTGATTTATTTTAGTGTTTTTAGCAATTTCGCCAGTGTTTCCAAGGTTTTCTGACTGTTTCCAAGGTTTCACTGTTTCCAAGGTTTATCACATACTATACCGTTTGGGGATGGATGTAGTATATCTTAGTGGTAAGGGTTTTTCAGATGATTTAATGTGTGACCTTTTTCTGTCTTTTCAGGTCGACGATGTTGCAAGATGAAATTGATATACCGGTCCGTGGTCGTCTTGGTTACCATGTCAATCTTGTACATTGTCATGGACTACCTCAACACGCCATCTATCAACATGACCAAGACCTTTTACGAACAATATCACATCGGGTATATGATCAACGAACCGGAAAAGTGCAAAAATCATGACGGTAGTGACGCAGAAGTGGAGATGTTGGTTTGTGTTCTCAGTGCGTCCAATAAGACTGAGGAACGGCAGACTGTCAGGGACACGTGGGGAAAACTGGTTCAAAGGGAAGGAAAGAAATCGAAACTGCTGTTTTTCCTTGCGGACTCTGGCGACGCAGTGAATGAAATGGTCAAGGAAGAAAGCAAGGAATATCGTGATATCATTCAACTTGATCACATGGATACCTATAATAATTTGACCTTGAAATCTATCTCAATGTTGCTATGGATTCATCGTCATTGCAAACAGGTGATATTTGTTTTAAAAGCGGATGACGATATGGTGATAAACGTCCCGAATATGATGGTATCCCTCCGCAAGGCGTACAAAAGGACCACGCGCTTCTTCCTGTGCAATGTCAAATGGAAAGCGCCTGCTATACGAGATCTCAAAAATAAATGGTACGTAACGAAACAGGAATATCCTGATAAACACTATCCGCCATATTGCCAGAGTTCGTACGCATTCACAGGAAAGATGATTCTGGAAATGGTGCTCGCCGCGCGGAAGGTGCCCTTATTCAAATGGGAAGACGTCCACATAACATCAAACATAGCCAATGAGATTCTAGTTAGTCGCTTTCATCACAACGGTATCCAACCGTTTCGAACTATCAATATAGAAAAGCCGTGTTTGTTTAAATATTACTTGGTGACTGGTGGGTTAAATTCAACAGAAATTCGATTACTCTGGAGGAATTACTTTGAAAAGCCCGTCAAATGTGGCCGGCGAGCTGCTGTCACACCCAAAAGGCCTACGTCAGCAGCCCCTCCACGACCGTGATTCAGGGCCAATCTACTCCACCGGGTTTTAGGGGTCTTCTTTTGTTTTTGTATTGTCTTGATATTTTATAGACGGAGGTAGATTGGTGGGGGTTTCAGTTTTATGACAGGGTAGACGGCAAGATTTTAAAACAGTTGACAATCAGGGACAATCGTGGATTGACAAGCTTTCCCGTCCACGATACCGAAGAGAAACCAGAGTCGACCCCTCAGTGTCCCAGAATCTTCTAATCTCCCACCACAGGCCTATACGATGCTTTTTTACGCTAAAGTGGCACCACTCAATTGGATTCTGGAGAGAGCAAGAACCTTTAATCCCATGATAAGGACACAGGCAGCGGGCATCTGGGGGGGGGGCATTTTTATTCAGAGCCACACCAAGCCCGTTCATAGTCTCAACTTCCAAATTTATGCATGATGTAGGCCTACCATTCAATTTGATCATGAACGAAAATAGAGTCGCGTAAGTAAGGGGCGGAGGTTCAAACGTTCGGACTTTTAATACGGTATGCAGTGCATGCCTGCAGATGCTGGGACAAGTTACGATGAACCAGGGAAGTTTTCAATCATAATATGTACCTCATGGATAACTACATAGGCCCACCGCAGAGACGGTAGTAGGCCTACACCTATACCATGACATGTAGGCCTAAGAAGCATGATCATACACCGATGCGAAATTAATTGGATAATGGTGATTTTTCCAATGCATTAGACCATTTAGTAGCATGTCCCATTGGAACAAGTGTTTTTTTTGTTACATCAGTTACATTATGAATGGCATCATTAGAGAAATTACTCCCACCGCAGCTACAGCTGAGTGGAACTATGCAGCAGATGCAACCTGGGGCGGATCCAGGATTTTGGGAAAGAGGGGGCACACTGTGTTAGAAACATTGAAATCTGCGGTGAATTTCAATGATTTGCCCCAAATTTCAGAATTTCACAGTCGATTTTACAGATTTGTTGGCGGAAGGGGGCGTGCGCCCCCTGGATCCGCGCCTGGCAACAGATCTGATTGCATCACTCACATCCCCTAAATGTAAGCAGACTTTCACGCCCCCTTCATCAAAAGGCGTCCTCACAACGGATATCTCTCACAACAAGCGAACAAATGTACAGACATGATGGCTAGTATTCATAAACGTTAGTAAATGGTAAAAGCACTTGCTACCTTTTGTGAATATCAACCATTGCACTGGCTCAGTTCCAATTGCACCATGGGATATAGGCTACTTATACTCATCAGTAGACCACTAAATGGGCTATTAATGCATTGGAGATTAACCTTTATCCAATTAATTTGCGCAACGGTGTAATAGCTACATTTAGAGTGTATTTCAAAGGCATTTTTAAACAAACTGTAAAATTAAAAGATTATTTATAACTTTTCACGTCATCTTCTCGTCATTAATCCCTGACCCAACTGCACAATACGCATAGAGTATGGCCAAAACGGCAATAGGCCGACTGGGCGAATATTAGACTTATGCCCAACAGGATCAGACAGTGCTAGGCGACCGACGAGGACCTGCGTGACGGTACGCGCATCGTCGAATGCACGTTCTGGTTCCCGCCTTTGCCACCAACACATCAACCCAGCGAATCCGCCTCTAGGTCACTGGGTGACAAAGCCCCAGGATTCTTGGTCTGGATTTACTCTTCAACGAAAGACAAGGATAGCGAATGGCCTTTATAAAACCATGACCATTCAAACGCAACAACCTTACAATAGCAGACTATTGTCATTCGGACTTGCATTCCTTTCACACCGGTAATGTTGTTCACTCTCGCGCAATCAAATTGGCCGCGCCAGACAATTACAGGGAGTTCCCTAGCGGCGTCATCCGAAACCAATACAAGCCATTACCTGGCCCAATCTCCTCGCAGCGGCACCTAGTCTCCATTCCACCAAGTGGATCCATCATAAAATGCGGAACGGAACGGAAGACGATGAGACGAAGATTGTACCTGGCCCCACTGACGGAAAATAAACTGCGACCGTGTTAACAAATTAATTGAGTACCCACACCCACACACCACTCAAACGGACAGGTAGCCATTGACTGGCTCAGCTGACATCAAATACATGTTTCAACAGAAGTTCAGACGACAGAAAAAAGGAAATGAATATCTTTCAAATGACTTACTTAGAATATTTTTATTGGTTAATATATACTAAAGAGTGAAGTCCGAGTACATCATTTCACTTGGACTTCCTGGTGTGTTAGGATTATGCACCATCATTACATTTTAGCACAATGTACCTGCTGCCATCTACTGGGGAATTAATGCACTGACGTCCCTCAGCTGATTGCAGACACACAGGGAAAGAGTAGAACAGTGGTGAACGTGTTATACAAATCAGGTACCAAAGTATTACAGTACAGGCACTACAGCACTGGCCATGCTGGTTGGGTTTCAAGCACTTCCCTTTAAAACCTACACCAAACTACATATTATATAGAAGGGAAATGCCCACAACCAAATATTTCATCCTGTGGTGTCTTCAGCAGCCTTCTTCATCTTCTGCAGCTCTTTTCTCCATCATCCAGCAGAATCTCTCTTCATTTTCTTCATTCACACCAGCCATTCGTCACCATTTGGTAGTCTCATGGCATCTGCTGCAGGTGACAGGACATCAGTTCTATCTTCAAGCATGAAAGTTGGGGGTTGTCTGGGATGAACTGTCAGATTCAGGAAGTTCTGGGATAGGTTAGGTTAGATGAGGTGCTTCCTGTCCACTGCAGGAATAATTTAGCTGATGTAGCGCCATCTAAGGCGTCAATCTCTTGGGATCACGTGGGAACATGGACGTTTTGCGGATGTTGTGGAGACCAAGGTACAGCATTGTGACACGTTCACAGCCTGGAAGAGAAAAGGTAACATCACTGCTATTGTCCACATGATTGACATAACTGAAATTGAGCCACAAGAAAACCTGGATTGCTTGTTACCAATAGATATGCTCTACTTTCTGTGTCATGTGATGAATTATCACCACTGAGCGCTACATATCGTCTCACTCTATACATCAGCAACATCCCCAGCTGGCTTTTCTTAATGCTCAAACACACGATACTTACCAATTCCACCTCCAGCGTGTGGGGGAGCTCCGAAACGGAAAGAGTCAATGTATGACTTGATGGTCTCAATGTCTGTGGAAGGAAAGGTTGTAATGGTTTACGAAGCATTAAAAGAAGACAATTGGTAGGTTAGAGAAATTGCATGAAGTTGCACTCTGAATGTCTGATATCTTTCAATAGATGGAAAGGTAGCTTTCCCTTTTACCTACCTATACCGTGCAACTTCGCCCGTTCTGTCAAGAAGTCTGGATCGTGGATTCGCTGAGCTCCTGACAAGATTTCCTCTCCCCGCATGAACATGTCGTAGGAGTTGGAATACATCTAGAAAGAGATACCGTAAGTCAGTTGTACACTTGAAGTTACACTTCTTATCTGTAGACTGAGAGTGAGAGGCCAGAATATTATTCTTACCGGATTATTTGGCTCAGGCATGGTGTAGAACGGTCTCACAGCCAACGGATACTTGTCAAGGATGTAGAAGTCAGTATCATACTGCAAAAACAAAAATAAACAGCTAATTGATCACCTCCACTCCCAGGCCTCATAAGGCGGAGATCTAACCAATATTAATGTCAGAAGGGTTCCATTCAGCAATGCCATCACAGCCACCCTTATCCACCTGAGTGATATGGGCATCTGAAGTAAAAAAGATCAGGATATAATGGCAAGAGTGGGGCTTGAACCAAGGGCTTTTGAACGCTTTGTCAGAAACCCTAATCACTACACTTCTGTGACTTCTCTGTACATACCTTCTCTTTGACTCAAGTGGGTCGAAGTGGTCACTTACCTTCGCTTTCACCAGTTTTCCCAGCAGTTTTTCATTAGGGGTGGACAGGTCATCCTCATCACCAATTTCAACACCTGCCTCCCGCAACATCTTGATTCCTTCAGGGAACTCCAGCCGCAAACTGGAAAAAGATATCCACATAATCCATTGACAAATGGCGATGCCATACCCACTGAAAACTTGTTATGAGTGATCAGAAAATGCCATAAAGTCATAAAAGAGAAAGCATGCGTCAAGATATCATGGGCTTTAACATCCTACGAAACTTCTTCTTTTGAGGGTTGTGTATAAATGAAGACCTAAGACCTGTAAAAACTAAGACCCCGTATAAAACTAAGACCCTACTAGGTAAAAACCACTCACTATAAGTGCAATGGCAATGGAAGGAGAATTTTTTTTGACCCTGATGCTTCAGGGCAAACCCATAAGCAATATGTCAGATGTCAATTACTCATGTTAACGCCGGGTGCTTACCTGGGTTCCAGAAACTTGAATGGCTCACATGGATATTGCTTGGACACCGCCTCAACTATATCACCATAACTGAAATACCGTGGACAGCCATGATGAAATACTGTTCTTTATTTTGACAATCTATTCACTTTGAGTGCGGGCAAGTGCATTTGCAGCATGTGTAGGTAGGTACTTGGTGTGTAACTTTCAAAATCTTAAGCCAGAGAACTTTTTTACACTGATTTGTTTCTGACTTGAGAGTGGAGTTTCTGATCTGACAGGATGAGAGACAATTCTGTGAAAACTTCTCAAAGAAGGAATTCATTTACCGGTAGGCCTACAGTCAATTCAAAAGCGAAACTTACTTATCACGAAGTCCCTTGAATATCGACACAAACATTTCACCTATCACGTCAACAACTTCATGGTAATGATAGTTAAAGGCCATCTCCAAATCAAGGCCTACAAATTCTGTCAAATGACGGTGAGTGTTTGAGTCCTCTGCACGGAATACTGCAAGACGAGGAAAATTGAGCCTGAATCACTTCGAGAAACTAACTACGGACCTCAGAGTCACAACTACTAAGCAATACCGGTACAGATATTAACCTAAGGAGGGCGAAAGTACTGCATCCAGGGTTTAACAGACTGTTTCATTCCCTGCCAGCAAACTCACCTGCTCCTACCGAGAAAACTTTATTGAAGTCCGCTGAGATAGCCATCTGTTTGTAAAGCTGGGGCGACTGGGCCAAGTAGCATTTTCCCTTGAAATATGTCACTTCGAAGACGTTGGCCCCACCTTCACTGGCAGCTGCAAAAATAAAGATAACAAAGTCAGCAACGAAATCACAATCTGAGAATTCTTTTCCGTTAAGCATTTCCTAAACAGATGACACACTGCCGCCTCGACGCGAAATATTGCCTGATTGGTTGATGTCCTAAGATCTATGATTCGGTTGTCAAGACGCGTGTCCTGGCTCACTTTTGCTAAACCCTGAAATAAAGGAAACAACCATCAGGTGTTTGTGTTTGCTAGTGAACAACTACAACTTGAGATACATACATGTACCGTATTTTTGCGACTATAGGGCGCACCTGACTATAAGGCGCACCCCCTAATTTCACCCAAAATCTTTGACGAAATCCATACATAAGACGCACCGCCGTATAAGGCGCAGTTTCGTCAGTGAATGCTTCAGTGCATCATCCATGCAAGCTTGAATGCTTGGGTTCGTTAGCGTCTTGACACTTCTGATCAAATTGTTGGACTCACAGCCACAGATAAGGCGCACCACCCTATAAGGCGCACCCCCAATTTTAGACCCTTCTTCAAAGAAAAAGGCCACGCCTTATAGCCCGAAAATTACGGTAAATGGCATCAATCAGCGTCAGGGAAATTCCTGCAACCAACATGTGGACCGTCAGATGATAATGATTTAAATATTAGTATGGGCGTTCGCCTGCAAAATTGGTAGGAATAGAAAAGTTAAATCATTCACAAAACTCACTGAGTCGTCTTCCTCCGGCCTCATCGCGTCCTCAATCTGCAGCGGCAAGGTTGGTGCAGACTCGCTGACAATCCAAACCTCCTGTAGATGGAGTTCCACATCCTGCTGAGAACAACTCTCAACCTTCTTTGGTACCGTGTTCACAATTTCCCACATATGTCAATTATTGACTCTTTGGTTATACTGGAATGAAAGAATGATGTTCTTCACACAACATAATCCTTCCCTGCTAAACGTTAGCTCGTGGATATGGGATGGTTCCCTCACACTTAATATTTGAGTGAGACTCTATAACGATTTGACCGAGGTGACTGAAACATCAGAGAAGTGCTTTGCCCAAGGTCAAGGAGACACAAGACAAATCCACGATTGATGACACGATGGTTTTTGCACTATGTACAGTGGTGTCAGTGATTACAGCGTGACTATGCCGCCCGAGCCAAAACGTTCCACTCCATCTCACCTTTGAGTGAATTTAACCATCTGTTTGCTAATGGTTGGACCAGCAGCTACGATTCCCTGGACACTAAACTGCTGCATTCGTAAAACAATAAAACATTGTTTCCCTGTAATAGAACAGATTTTAAAATTCAGATCTATCAGTTTCAACTAGGAGAAGAAACAGAGCTTAAAATGCAAAGCAGAACTTCTGACACAGAATGAAAACTGAGTTCGTTGTTCTCTCTTCGTTTGCACATTTCATGTTCAACTGATGGTGCATGAAAATGGCCTCTTCTGGTACCACGAAAATCCACCATATCCAAGAGGGGTGAACCCTGAGTATCAAAATGAGGCAGACTTTCACAGGTCAGGATATGAATATGCTGTCAATACAAAACTTACCACCTGTTGCCCTGCTGGTGTGCAGCCTCCCCCTGACCCAGACTTTCTGCCCCGCCTTATCCAGTGTCAGTGCTTCTATTGGGATCAACTCTCTGTCGTATTTCTCCTGTGACTGTATCATTGGCATCTTGCCGTAGCTGTCTTTTGATATGTCCTCTGCCGCAGCTGCATCAGGCTCGGCATCAGTCTTACCCTGAAATTAGAGACAAGAGGGAAACTTTGATTTCAGACAGATTTGGTCATGGCTGTGAAAGGGTGAACTTTCATCAGTCATGGGTCAAGCGAGGAGCATGAGTAGCTTGAGATGGCCTCTTCCGTACTTACCACAGCCAATAATGCTATGGCTTTGGCCCTGATGGAAAGATCTGATACACAATGAACAAAATACATGTACTTTAGTTCATTCCGACCAATACCTACCTCTTTATCACAATGGGCAGCTTTCTTAGCTGCCTTTTCTTGTTTCTTCTGTAGTTTCTTGAGGGCACCTTTAGAGATGGGCTTTCCATCAGGCCTGCAACAGAGCATCAGGTCTAAAATGATCCTTTTATACCTATCATGTTTTGTTACTACTATTGTCATGCATATGGGTAATTACCCTCAGACCTAGGCCTATGTCTCAATGATAATTGTAATTCATCACCAGTCATGTATTGTCAGTCATGAATGAATGAAATTGAACTCAAAGAGAAGGCTGAAAGTAAAAGTGAAACACAAGAATACAATACAATCAATGTTAATTGCCCAATGACGAAATGAGTGGCCTACATTTAGTCTTGATTACAATCACAATGCACTATATAGGCCTATATTAGGGCCTAGGCTAGGGCTACCACCATGGCACCGGTAGCCAAATATCATGTAGACCTAGGGCTAGGTAGGCCTACATCATGTTGATTTGATTTGATTTGATTTTGTTGATATCTTGGAGGAATTATATTGACAGGAGAAACAGCGAGCTAATTGCCCCTCGTTCAGTAGAGACCAAACGCTTGATCAGGCCATCTCCTGATCAGGCAAGGTAGCCTGATGAAGCCATGTGGATAATTTCCTGTTGTTTTTTCTTGTATGTTTTTTTCTTCAAGATTTTCAGTCTAAAGCATGTGATCCACTATTTAAAAGCAAGTCCAGTAACAAAAGTATTTTCATTCAAACTTGTGTTGGTGTTTTTTAACAGATTTTCCATCAGATGGCTTCATCAGGCTACGTCCGCCATATTGGAGGTAGCTTGATGAGGCTACATCCTGGTATTCTCCAGCTTCTGCTAATGGAAAACACCTTTTGATTTGACACACTGATTACGTCATAATTCCACGGTAGAAAAGAGAATTGCACGGTGAGATCAAAGTATGGTATAAACACATGTTTCTTCTTTGTTTCTTTCTGATTCTTGAGATGGTTGCCTCATCAAGCTACCGATATTGCCTCATCAGGAGAGGTTGCCTGATGAAGCCTTATGGCCTGATCAGGCGTTTGGTCTCTACTGCGTTAATCCCTTTTTCACACCTCCGCGAACAATGCAACGCAAAGGAAAGGCTCCCGCTGTCAGTATAATTCCTCCAAGTTGATATGAAGTCCAGACTAATCTAATGGCAACAATGCCCACCACCACACACACACGTAACATGCAGGCATATAATAGTAGTAGCAGGCCTTGACCTATGCTCAAAAGCATGATGAAATCAGCAGGCAATGCATGAGCTGAGCTGAGCCTGAGCATGCTGAGGCGCACCACACACTGTCATGTTCATGACATGACTGAGACTGAGAGGATATTTGCGATCCTATCTCGAGTAAAGCATAAGTTATCACAGGCAAACCTCCAATAAACTGCCAAACATTTACCCTATTAATTGTTCAGCCGCCTGATTATCACCTTCCATCTTTAAGTTGAGAAAATCGGCAGGTTTTACAAGAGAATTTCCACGCTAACACGTCCAGGCATAGCAGAACGATTGAGCACATGGGACTATCTTCGTGGAATATTGCGGATTGGTGTTGATGACGTCACTAGATGAGGGGATCCGCGATTGTTAAAGCTGAACTGCACCTCGAAAATAGCCACCGGTCACCCAAAGCTGCAACGGGCAATGATACAGGTGTGACAATAATCAGCGCCATAGGAATGCAGATCATGAGATCCGCCAACCAATAGCCCGCTATTGTAAGGTTATATTCGAATGGCCATGGTCTCTCTAGCCATTCTAATCCCTCGCTGAACAATAACACCGGACCTTGATTCCAGGGGGACTTGGATTCCTTTCACACCGGTATGGATGAGGTGGAGGTAGCGTTGTCTTGAGTCCGTGCTATGGGATTCAAAACAAACATTTCGAGTGAGACCAGGGAGGGTACCGGTATATCGTAACCTCCCTGGTGAGACCAAGCCCTCACACTTTTGGAGTTGGGAGGCAATTACCCTGCCTTGCTCGGGACACCAGAACGAAAGCATCCCATCGTCGAACATTGTTAAAGGGCCCCTAGAGGCAGCATGTTATTGGGCTACTAACAGTACTTCCACTATACAAAAGATGGCGCTAGTGACCATGAACTCATGAATTGTGAAATATGTGGAATTTTACTTCAAAATTGATGCCCAGGTTGGATCGTCATGCCACCAATTCTGTGTTTGTAATTACCGGTATATCAATATGTTCGCGGGGAAAAATTCTCGCGAAAATCGCGAACTGCATCGGAGCCCGCCAAAATTTTTCTCCGTGAATACATTCTCCATTGATACCCCGCCATGCGGAAAACTTGACAAAGGCCCTTCACCGCGAATATTTCTCCCCGCGAATGTGGGACTTTTCGGCCATACGCGAACATTTAGGACGCGAAAATATTTCACTTTACGGTATGCAGTAGGCCTAAAAACCTGCCTCTGGAGGCCCTTTAAACCATCTTTATCTCACATGGACCAAAGATCCCCTGAAATAACTTCCCATACCGTGTTTGTAGAGAAAATGATACAGAAAACTTGACCAGAACACGAGGAATGCGGTCTTACCGACACGAGGAAAAATCCGAATAGGTCAGCTTTAATTTGTACATCTTGCAACCCTGCCGTTCATTCACACAAAAACAGACAATTTGCAATGACTCGTGGCTCCAGTTACAATTGCGCATGCCCAGATCAATCAAATTAGCATGTCACTTCCTATGAAAATTTACAGCATGCAACAGTTTGTTGCCGATATTTTCAACCATGGAGCACCGATTGCCAACATGAGAGGGTAGAACAGCAGGCGAAAGTTTAGATATGTCGAGAAGGAAGCAGCACAGACCACAGCACATCGTGGGTAAGTGTATCATTGCCTCTGACTTGATTGTTTTGGTTCAGAATTGGGCGTGTTGGGAGTCTGTCAAGATGAAGGCACGTGACCTAATTTTCAGCTGATCAGACACCCAGTGCATTTTCGCCGCCAACTTGATTAATTGGCGGTTTAATTGCTTTTTCCTGTTGCATATTACTTGAGTATGTTGATTGGTAGAGTATCCATGATTTTCAAGCGTTTTTGTGTCGCAGGATTGAAGAAATTCCATTTTTCAGTTTTTTCTATGGGAGGCCACACCAGCCATAATTTTGTTAACCCCTTGGCAACGGACTACACCATCAACCACATCAACATGACTGCCAACTACATACATGTATGTTCTTTGTGGAGTGGGTTAGATAAAAAAGGACACAGGACAGCAACATGACATCTTTTGAACCTTCCCACGAACTTCAGACCTCTGAGCTCAGTCGGACAATTGCCAGTGACTGATTGTTGTCCCCTCACCTCTGAATTTTCAGCCCCAGACTTATGAATGCCAGCCTATGCCCCACCCTGTAGCGGCCATTTAGCCCCTCCAGACCCTTAACGAAGAGTGGCCTGTTACGGCATTACATTGCCTTGCACGATCTGATCAGTGGAGGCGTGCTTTTCAATCCATCGTACACCCCCCCCCCCAATTCATCGTTGTGGTGTTTGACAATGTAGTGTTAATGAATACCTCTGATCGTCAAAAAGAAAATTAAGATCACTTGTTTTTAGCCAAAGAACATGCCTAGACTGCCTGCTATGGATAAAGCACAAAAAAAGTGATATTTTAAAGAATAAAATTATTGACATCAAATAGCATTGGAACTTTTTTTGCATTGTGTTTCACAGGTCGGCGCTAGGCGGCGTTATGAACGCACCAACCTGTGTCCGCACGAGCCGCATCACGGCGAATTTGGCGTAAAAAGTAATACGCGGACACATCACCGCCTCAACTCGGTAATCACGTGATCTACTACGCCACGAAAGTAAATCCTAAGAAAATAGCGATATGAGACTTATTTCTTGCAGNGATGGTTCAATGACCTATGTTAAACGAGGCGTCCATCAGTACCCTGCGAGTAGTCCAAACAATCTCCGAACCCAAACAGTTTTATGTTACGCAAGGGGTCACATAAAGGAGATACAATTAAAGAACATGAAATAGAACCAGGTTTCTAAGGTGAAAGACATACGAACCCACGGAACTTTTTTGGCAACGTAAATACTCATTTGTAAACTTCTTGGATGCGCTCTTTCCACCGATTGAATGGCCTTTATGTTCATATATAGGCCTATCAGATAGTAGAAAAACAAATACGTTCTCCATGCATACACATTTTAGTGATTCGCTAGTTCAACGACATGTCGTGTGCCTCAAAAATCCTTCAAAACTCAACTCTCTCGACCAAATATCTGCCCATGAATACAACATGGCTTGCTCTGCTTTATAACCATGAGTATCTACTGCTGCTTTCTGTTGCGACCGTCATCAAGTAAAACGGGTATGCAAAGAAAAGGTAACAGCTAACTACCCCACCATTGAGTCCTGCCAAGGGAGTGTGTAACGCTCTTTGAACAGCCCACTCTGAACTACCGTCCTAATTCCCATGAATAGCCCTGTTTATACATGACAGCACTTTCCACATGTGCACACACGCTGGCATCGGGAAAATTAATGCTCCGGGTATGTTCAATGCTTGCTCGTTAGCACGTGTGCTGTGCATGCTCTAGATAGGTGTAGTCGAGATCAGCTCATTTCAGCACTGGGCGTTCGAGTGTTCAGTTGGCTGTGCGGTATATGTAGAGTACCGTGTGTCGTGCAACAATTTTACGTCAGTTTGAAGTTCCCATTCTCGGTCTCTGATGTCAGGTATGTTTCCAGTTCGATATTCACCGCAATTCGTGTTTCTAATCAATTCTGTTTCAGTCGCGGCTGAAAAGCCAAACGAACTGATATCGCGGTTGGTGGTGGTAGGCTAACGTGCCTGAATGTAAATACTGGATGCCATAGCGGTACTTGTCGTTCGTTGTCGCAATATTGAGTAAAGCACTGATCGTTAAGTTCGAACCGTTGTGTAATGCTAGAGGAAACTGGAATTGCGGGAAGTCCAGAATAGACCTGCGTCACATGAGTTATGGAAAGACTTAGAATTGCAACATACAACGGCAGATGAGGAAGTGCGTAACAGGAATGAATCATTTATCATCAGTTGATGACATCATCATTGCGCAAGGGCCGTCAATGTGGTGCAGTGGAAACATTGTCACTTCTTTGCTATTGATTCGGAGTGGTGGGTTCGATTTTCA